>JAKTYG010000276.1:0-14442 GCA_030564725.1 Chernovozyma sophiae-reginae | reverse complement strand
CATCAACGTAAATTTCCAATGGATTTTGCATAAATTTCTTACAAACTGGACGGATAGACACTTTATGGAATTCTCTAGAAGACTGTATGTAGGAAGGCTGGATAAAGGTGGAAAGTGAGAGCTTGAGAAATGAGACTGGCCCACCTAAGGGTCTAGAGTTTCTTGTACTCCCTTGTACTTTGTACTTACCCTTGTCTCTTGTATTGTCCCTTCTACTGTCCCTTCTACTGTTCCATCTACTGTCCCTTCTACTGTCCCCTTTGCTGTCCCCCTCTACTCCTTTGCTTTGTGCGTTACACTCTATCACACTGTCCACTCTACTGTCCATTCTCCTTGAATGAGAGGCACACTCCTAATTACACACAACTTACAGTATTTCCACTTCTTTCTTGCCTTGGTCTGATTTGCTCTTTCGTCTATTGTTTAGTTAGACATGCTTCTATGTATATATGCTGAAAGACTACTTATATCCTGTGCCGCATCGCTTTACAAACTTGTTTCCTCTGAATGTGAACTTGGTTCGTGATGTTCAGCTCTCATCACTGGAAGTACCAAAGTGCATAGTTTGTCATAATTCTTCTTGAGTAATCTAAGTTCATTTATCGTTAAAGATTCAAACTCAACATTCTGGAAACGAAAGATATCATCAATTACTTCAGGAGATTCGTTTGATTCCAAGGTTGTTCCTAGAGCATTACCATTACCAAAATGATGACCATTAGCAATTGTTGTAGTGCTATTGTTGTTGTTGTTGTTGCTGTTGTTGCTGTTGTTGCTGTTGTTGCTGTTGTTGCTGTTGTTGCTGTTGTTGCTGTTGTTGCTGTTGTTGCTGTTGTTGCTGTTGCTGTTCAAATTGGAAAGGTTACCAAACCATTTATCCATGATTTGGAGACTTGTGGTACGACTTCGAGTATATTCAGGACGCTTAACTGGAATATCTCCCAATGCTCCATTACCAGGAACAGTATCAGTTGCATTAGAATCGGTCAATGAATGTAAAGAAAGGGATGAAGAATCGGTATTTACATTATTGAATTTCGTCATCAATTCAGAAACCCCAAACGTTAACTTGGAGGTAATCGAATTCCTTTTTTGACTATTTTCAAGAGATGACGATCTTGTTCGACTATTACTTGGTGATGACAAAGTAGTTGATATTGATTTCTTAATTGGTTGTAATTCTTCAGCTGAATTGATATGAATTGGATTGGGTAGTTCATCTTCATCATTTCCAATTGACGGATGTAATTCTGAGCCAGTATTAGTCGAGGTAATGGAAGCACCTCTGTCCTTTTCTCTATTTTCCTTATCAGTTCCTATGCTACTTTCCTCTGTAAATTGTCGAAGCAGAGGGACCAGGACTTGACTAAATCTTCCAATAATATTCTTCATTACTGATATACTGGTGATATTTCCATCTCCAGTTGGTTGACTTTCATTGGAATGTACTGGAGAAGTATTAAATGAATCTGAATCATTATTGTTACTATTGTTACCAAGTGATGGAAATGATTCCTTCAGGAAAGATCCGGTAGATTTCAAGCTGTTTAAGATGGAGGAATTTGATCTGGATCGATTAACGGAATTGGTGGCATCATTAAACTTGGATGATAAAGTATTGAATAAGGAACTTGATCTGGATCTTGTGTGGTGAGCAGCATGGGACTGTTGATGTTGTTGCACTTGCAGCGATTGAAGTGGAGGTTGAGATTGTTTGTTGGCATCCTCCTGCTCTTCCTGTTGTTCAACTGCTGCGATTGGTGAATCTGTTGGGAATTTAAAATGTTCAAGCAATTCCAGATCAACTAATTTTATCAAAGGCGATTTTAATAATTCACTTCCATTCTTGATATGCTTTGAACCTTTCAACTCTTGAATAGTGACATTCAGTAAAAAATAGACAACTGCTTCAAAATTGGTTAAATAATACATCAACTCTCCACTGTTTAAAAATTCTGATTGAAGATATTGAATTAAACCTTTATCATTTGGGAAGAATTCTAATGACTGATTCACTTTTGCTACGCTGCCATTAGAATTTAAAGATTCCGGTTTGTTTAATTCATGATTCTGCCCAGCAGCATCATTATCTTTATCCTTTTTATCACTAAATTCTTCTCCTTTTTCACTAAATTTACTTTCGGTTCCGTTTGTAGTTCCTTGTTCATCATCTCCTTCATCATCCTGTTCATGATTTAAATTCAAATAATCAAAGATATTCTTTCTCACTTTACCACGATTTAATGGTTGTCTTTTCGTTGGAGTGTACGAGTTTAACGATATAGCAGAATTCGAGACATTGAGGTCAACGTTTTCTGTTGATAAAAGGTTTAAGAAATTCTTGATGAAGATGAAATTCAAGTGAAGATCCAAATCCTCAAATGGCAAATAATAAATGATATAATATATTAGTGCTGGAAGTAGAATGTCATTATTCACCAAAGAATCATTTCCATCGAATGAAATTAACGAGATTTGATGAATTAGTATCTTTTGAATTTCAACTATTTTCTTCAATTTTGAATATGGAGTTGCCGAATTATTTAGTTCTTTGAAATGGCGGTTAATATCATCTTTGATAGAATTATCACTTTTTAGACAATGGTCAAAGAATTTTGAAATTGAAGCTTCTTCATTTTCAGCAAAACATGACAAAGGTAATTTTAAAGACTTCAAAATCGTTAGCTTTTCATTAAAAAATTCTTGGAATATAATATCCTTTTGTTCAAATTTAAAGATCTTATCGTATAAGGTAGTTTCATCGTCAACATTTTGAAAATTGAATAACTTAAGTTGAGCAAGCTCCAATGTTTCAAATATAGTTAAGAATTTATAATAATTGAAGATTCTCAATTGTAATAAAGCCTCAGGATCATTCCTTTTAGTTAATTTCAGAGAAGATGCCAGATAGTTGGAAATTGCCAATAAATAATCAAATTGATTTGGGTTCTCTTGGAAGTACCTTGAGGATGCGATAAGCTTCTTTTTAGTGGAGTTTGATTGAGTGAAGAGATTTATTGTAAGCAGATTCAAGTCATTATAGAAATATTTAAATAAATTCGATAGTTCCATTAAGGTCAAAGGCGATTGGAATCTTGGTTCCTTAAGATATCTTAAGAATTGATTGATCAACTGATTTATTTGAGGATGGATATTAACTTCTCGGGGAACAAATGAAGTCTTGGAAGAATCAGAATTTGATAAATTTGAATCATTAATTATATAGGCCGTCATACCGGTGACATTAGATTGATTGAGAGTATCGGCACTATCAGCACTATCATTGGCAGTGGACGAAATGGAACCGTTACTGATACCATCTTGGATTGAATTTATGGCAACCCCTAGATTTGATCTCACTTCGTTGTGTAGCTCCTTAATTATAGTAAACATAATCCATTCCTGTCAATAACAGTCCTCTTAAACCTTTGAACAAGCATCAATCTATAAGGTTTAAAAAGTAGTCTATCGCTAACTATGTAAAGCTTTCAGTGAAAAGGAGGCGTTGAAGATTCTTATTCGAAAGGGCAAGATCTCTTTATCACTAAACTTTCCTTTTTCTGGTGGGTACTTAACGAGAAGACTGTGTACAGGAAATAATTGGTTTGTTTCTAACGAGATCTTATGAGCCATCGGCCAAAATTTGTGGGTGGGGATAAAGGGAAGGGACATTTCCGTAGATTTGGGAGAGTTAGGATACGAGTAGAAACAAAGTTTAGTTATAGATTCTGGGTTTAGATCGTTATGGATGTACATTTAACGTTTAGAACTATGTACTCGTTTAGGAGATTATGTTGTCAGATTACTGAAATCTCCCGCAGCTGCGTGGTATTTTTTTCTTGCCGCGAGCCGACCAGGAGCAATGAATTACTGAGAAAGAGCGTCAAATTAGCGAGAATACGCGGTGCACGGGCTAGATATACGTAACTTCTCCACCAACTCCAAGAATCCTTTTTGAAATTTGGAATCGAGACCGCACTGTGACATCATGGGCGAGTCTTGGCACAATTAATTTAAGCAAGAGACAACTCAGTCCTAGAGAGACAACTCAGTCCTGTCATAGAGAGACAACGCCGTCCCTTCATAGGGAATCAACTCAGTCCTTTCACTGGGAATCAACTCTCTCCTCTCATTGTGTAACCCACTGGATGAGGTGATCTTGATGGTTGGTGCTTCTGAAAAACAGGTTCTGATATTTAATTATTTATTCTTTTTCTAATCTATGACCCCCTACCATCACCTCTTGTTCGATATGATCCACTAATTCCTCACCCTCTCCTTCATGCTCTCCTATCACTTCCTATTGTTCAACACCCACAACCATAGTCTCTCCTTGTTCAGCAAGTTCTCGTCTATCATGTTCTAGTCCCTCTCTCTCTCTCTCTCTCTCTTCTGAGCTTCATAAAGTAAATGACATACCACGGTGGCAATAAGAAATACAGAAATCTTTGATAAATATTCAATCTTTTATTATACCACCCTCTGCGTTGGGTCTTTCTCGATTCACTTTCATTCAATCTCTTTCTTTCATTATTCGAGTCATCATAAAATGCGTTTATAAAGTCTCTGGTGAACCACCAGAAATGTCCCAAGCCAAATGAAACCACTGCTTTCCAAAAGTATAACTGTGAGAATACATTCGAGAATGAAATTTCTCTAGTAACCACAAAGTAATAAAGGTCTCTTTGAAATTCCGGCAGTATTAACCAACTCAATAATGTATAGCAAAATGGCAAATAAGCAGTCTTGATTCTTAAAAACCCCATAATATTAACTTCTAAATCTGGATTTTTCCTGCTCCAAATATATAATAATATGTCGTCCAAGATTGGACCAAGATTCCATATCACAAATAGTTTACGTTCTGATCCAATGGTGGTAACAAGAATGATTGAAGTACAGATTAGGGACAAATAATATAAATAATCGATCGATTTGTTCTTATCCAATAATTTAATGAAGTTTTCGTTTTCGTCTGGTGTTAGCTTATTAATAAATCTTCGAGGAAATAAAGACTTTGTAAGAACGAAGCTCAGTTCTAAATGCTTTGACAGTCTCATTAGAAACCAAATATTGAGTACTAGTTCCGTAGATAAC
Source organism: Chernovozyma sophiae-reginae (assembly GCA_030564725.1). NCBI lineage: Eukaryota > Fungi > Ascomycota > Pichiomycetes > Serinales > Debaryomycetaceae > Chernovozyma > Chernovozyma sophiae-reginae. The sequence continues at coordinate 9,345 of JAKTYG010000276.1, read as the reverse complement.
GGACCAAAATAACAGAAAGATGTAATTAATAGCCAAGGTTGACCACCAAATAATGCTCTATCAGGAACAAACTTGAAATGAAATGAAGAAACCAAATTCAAAGTTGTTACAATTGAACTTGTTATTATAGCTAATGACCAATACCTGGTGATTGGAGGGATTTCGGTTATCCAACGATGGACATGTTCCATTATGAAGAGAAATTGTATTTGAGAATGAAAGGATGTAGTTGTTCTGACTATAATGTATCAATATTATCGATATATCAGCGGAGATATTGAGGTTGTATAGTTGTAGTTGCGGTTGCAGTTGTAGCTGCGGTTGTAGTTGTAGCCAAATGGTGGCAAGGTCCTGGTAGTTAAGGTGATCTGTTCTCCAGCTGGCAAATCAAACAGTTCAAATCAAATCGTTCCAACCTTACCTCTCAGCTGTATACTCTATGCAGCAGATATAATACTTCAATTGGATGTATCACTTGCTTTGCTGTTGCATCAACCACGTACAAGAGTTCTCGTTTGTAGCTTTCCAATTGTGTGGTGATCAATCTTTCTCTGAGTTCGCGCCCTTTCAACCTGTAGTGACTACATATAAAAGCGACCCCACCCTAAGATCAAAAGATGTTCCAAAATTTAAGAAAAAACGATTGCGAACTTTTGGAAGGCAAAGGTAAAGAGAAGTGTTTGGTTAGTGTTCAATCAAGTTTTGGTTTTAGGGTAGGCTCTTTTTCTTTTGCTGTCAATATAATGGTAGACGACTACAATATTGATTCATTGATTTCAGCATCTTTGTCTCAAGATCCTGCAATCCCTGATTGCCTTCTAGCTCCTTATAAGTATCTTGAATCAATACCTTCAAATAATAAAAATATCCGATCTACATTTCTTACTGCCTTTAATGAATTATATTATCATATTGAAATTCCTAAAATAATATCGGGAATCGATCAAGTGATATCTATTTTCCATAATTCTTCTTTATTAATCGATGATATTGAGGACAATTCAAATTATAGAAGAGGATTTGAAACTGCTCATATAAAATTCGGTACTCCTCTAACTATAAATAGTGGGAATTTAATGTATTTTGTAGCGTTGGAAAGGGCAATGGCTCTACCACAATACTATTCGAATCATGACAAAGATTTAAATTTCAAAATTTCCAAAATTTTAACTGAAGAAATGTTGAACTTACATCATGGTCAAGGGCTTGATATCTATTGGAGGGATAATAAAGAATCTATTGGGAACCCACCTACTATTGAAAACTATTTAAACATGATTATGAATAAGACTGGAGGACTTTTCAGACTTTCGGTAAGACTTTTGGGATGTTTCACTGAAAATAAATTAAATACTGATTCAATGATCGTTCTTGCTAATTTACTTGGAATAATTTATCAAATTCGAGATGATTATTTAAATTTAGTTGACGTTAATTATTCACATATGAAAGGATTTGCTGGCGAAGATCTTATTGAAGGGAAGCTTTCTTTACCAATTTTACATTGTATTTTAAATACTTCTGAATCTCCAGTTAAAGATATATTATTGGTTGAAGATAGAGAAACTCTTAAATCAAATCAACTGTTAATAAATAAAGGTATCGAGTTTATGAAAAATGAATCGAATTCTTTGGATTTCACTCATTCTTTATTGGAGATTTATCATCAAAAGGCAAGAAAAATGATTCTTGAGACGGGTCACAACGATAGTTTACTCTTGAAAGTTGTTGATCAGTTATGCAATATATAAGGAACTCGTCAAAGGGCATCGAAGATTTCTTCTACTTGGTCTACGATAATTACAATACAGTATATTCATTATTCATTTACTGGTAACTGCCATAGTACCTCATTAAATATGTTATACTAGTGGGATTTGTCTATTCTTCAGCGGCTCTTCACTTAGTCTCAGAAAGAACAAATCAATATCAAAACTGGAAATATAATCTGCTCCATCACTGGGTATATCAAATCTTTGTTTCTCATAGTCTATATTTTTTGGGACAAATCCATGATGTAACGAAATATCAATCGAGTCATTGTTCATGCCTTCTTTTACAAGACTAATTAAGTTCTGGTATGAATTGGTAAGTACAACTTGGTTTTCAAAGATTCTGGAATGGTGTTCCTTATTTATTGATGGTGGGGATGAAATGGTTTTGTTCTTGGTACTCAACTTGGTCTTAATCAATGACGATTTCGGGCTTGATCTTTTATCATAGAAATATTTTGGCTTTAAATTATTAAATAAGCGATTGGCTTCCTTAAACTTGTCGGAAGCTCTTTTGGTGGATCCTCTGACTCTGGGGATAAAATCTGAATTTTGTAATTCAGTTTCTAGTTTGATGTTGGGGTTATATCGTATTTTCATGTTTCTATTCGGAGGAATGTCAGCCTCTAGGTCTATTTGTTGACTCTTAAGTAGTTCAAATTGAATGAGATCTTTTTTGAGTTCAGTTGATCTTTTAGTCAATCTGGATCTTGTTCTCAGAGATATACTAATTGGAAGCTTCTCTTTTTGATGGTCCATTCACTTTGTTAGCTACCTGATACGATTATGTTTTATGGCTGTCGATGCAGTGTGTCAATTACCAGTGAGAATACCTATAATATAATGTCCCTTGTGATTGAGTGTTGTGCCTTAATCTATTCTGTTTCTGTCTCTCTCTCTGTCTCATCCAATTTACTCATCTCGTACTGCAGGTAACCCAATTGCAAGATGAGTTTATGATCAGTTTTGCTTCGACGTGGGTATCTAATTCTATCTAATTCAGCTTGCCTATTTGGTATTTTCTATTCAGGTATCTCATAACAAAGGGAAATAGTTTATTTAGTTTACTCACCAATTTATAAGTACTAAGCATCAAATAATCCATTTTTTTGGAATGCTTTCTGTTACTTTGGACAATTGTTCGTGATTTCAAGGTTTTCACGTGACCTCGTATCCACTTTAGTTTTCCTTTGAAAAATCTCATCTTGGAGATGGTGTTACTAAACTTTATAATAAGGTTCATTACCTATCAAGATGTTATATTTAATCGGGCTTGGGTTGTCATATGAGACAGATATAACTGTTCGTGGATTGGAAACTGTTAGAAAATGTAAGAGAGTATATTTGGAAGCATATACTTCCATCTTGATGGCAGCAGATCAGCAATCGTTGGAGAAGTTCTATGGGCGAGAAATTATCTTAGCCGATAGAGAACTTGTGGAAACTGGATCAGATAAAATCTTGAAAGATGCTGATACCGAAGATATTGCCTTTCTAGTTGTTGGGGATCCATACGGAGCAACTACACATACTGATTTAATTATAAGAGCAAGAGAACTTGGAATCAAAGTAGAAAATATACATAATGCTTCAGTGATGAATGCAGTTGGTGCTTGTGGTTTACAATTATATCAGTTTGGACAAACAGTTTCGTTAGTATTTTTCACTGACTCTTGGAAGCCAGATTCATTTTATAATAAGGTGATGGAAAATCGTAAGATTGGTTTACATACATTATTATTACTTGATATAAAAGTCAAAGAACAAAGTATTGAAAATATGGCTCGTGGACGTTTAATTTATGAACCTCCAAGATATATGGATATTGCAACTGCTGCCAGTCAATTACTTGAAATTGAAGAAATAAGAAATGAAAAGGCATACACTCCTGATACTCCATGTGTTGCTATATCCCGTTTAGGATCACCTCATCAAAAATTTAAAGCAGCAACTCTTCAACAATTGGCCGAATATGATTCAGGTGAACCATTGCATTCATTAGTTATGCTTGGAAGACAAGTTCATGATTTGGAATTGGAATTTTTATATGAATTTGTTGATGATAGAGAAGAGTTCATGGCATTTGTTGAAAAAGATCAAGAATTTTTCAAACCTCCTCCATATGTTCCACCTGAAGATGAAGATTTAAGTGATTAAAGAATGGAAATAGGTATCCTGATCCTGCTTCTGGTCCTTCTTCTGGTCCTGATCCTACTTCTGATCCTACTTCTGATCCTGCTTTTGATGCTCCTTCTGATCCTTCTTCTGGTCCTGATCCTCCTGATCCTCCTCCTCCTCCTCCTTATCATCCTCCTCATCATCATCATCATCATCATCATCATCATCATCATCCCCCACCTCCTGGCTCCCCATCCCCCTAACTCCCCATATATCTACAGTCAGAAGTACAAGAATGATGAAATACTTGTGGTCCAATTGAAAGAAGTTCCCTATAGGATATTATTTAATTCTGTGTGTAAAACATTAATTTTAGAGTATATCTTCTCATACCATTACCTCTTCTTAGACTCAGCAGTAGTTTCCAACTCTCCGATTACGTTTTCCTTAATGTCCCAAATGAGCCAATCGTACAACCCATAACTTGCTGGTATAATGGTCACCAAGTGCCACAATGCATGAGCATCTATCAAGTCATAAAAAAAAGGAGGGAAATCAAATATTTCAAGTGACATTCCTAAGATAACTATAAGACATAGTAATAAAGGATATAATGAAAACAACTTAGGCGATTGAGTATAGAAACTTGAAAGTAAAATTCTTTTCTCTTCAATGTATTTAAGATGATGATTATTATTATTATCGGCCTGTTCTTCATCTGCTGATAATTTTATATCGAAAGATTCATCTGCTTCCAAATAATAATAATGAGAATATAATCTAAAACATAATAAACCCCAGGCAACGTTTTGTAGCACTGCAACAGTAACATTTGCTTGCATATTGTAGGTATACAGCCAATCAACTACTAGTCTAAAGATATGAAATACATATGCAATTAAACAAATAGAAGTAAGAAGTAAAGACCTAATACTATTACCAGGTAAATATAATTTAAACACTCTGGCAGTTACACCATGGAAGCCAGCCAAAACTGTTAAAGATGCAAGGAAATAGTCCAAACGTTCAGTAAATAAATAATCTCTTATATGAAATATAGTTGAAGATAGCCAAGCAATCATGGTTATGATTGACATAACAAGAACATTAACATATTGTAATTTATTCAGAATATAAGCTTCAGATTTCATAGCTCTAATAACTTTTATGGTACCAACATAATGAGGAACGAAGTTACCAAAAGAAAACAAAGCAGAAACGAATTCTTGGATTCCGAAAACCCTCAAAAATGGCCATTTACCATGAAATTGAAGTACTTCTTCATTTTGTGAAACTCTTTCCTGGGTGATTATTCGTTGACATTGATAATCACAATTCAGTAAACAATTCCAACCTAAGAAACGAAGATGGAATGGTAAAGGCATTTGATCAAACTTCCATTCAGGATGATAAGGAGGAATCCAACCTTCATCATCTCTATCCAAATGTTGTTGATTTTTGGCATTTACCGAGTTATATCTTGATAAATAGTATTGGTTATTTATACAAGTTGTCTCTTCACATTGGAATACACAATCGTCAAATATATATAAGTCGTCACCGTGGGAAGCATTGACCACCACAACGAAGACATGAAGAAGTACAGAGAGTACGGTGAAGATTGTAGGAAAATACTTCATCGGAAACTACAAGAATATACACAGGTTAATTTATATATACTTCCTAACATAACCATATGAAGTTGGGACTTTGATGGAGAGAAACAGGACCTCGTAGCATTTTCATAGGCAGAAACGACAAACCATGAAGGATACATGCAGGAGAGAGAGTTCTTAATGCATTCTCACGTGGGAGTGAAGGTTGAAGAAAACGAGACGATCTAGAGAAGAGTAGAGCAAGAGCAGAACAGATGATACAGAGTAATTGATGTTTATTATTTGAATAACAGATATGGGGTAAAATGGATTTCATTTTCATTTGGATGCTACTTATATTCAGGAGCAGGAAGCCGTTCAATATCGTAGCTTTTCATAGCCCTCTATTGTCAGAAGCCCCCAAAGCCTTGGAGATACATGCAGGAGAACGTTCAGTCTTCAGCTGATGTCACGTGTGTTTCACTAGAGCAGCTGGTACAGAGTACATGATAATAGATGGTTTCAACCATTGAAGAACTGGTATAAACAAGATATATATGGGTATTGAATATTTCCATTGGATACCAAACATATTCATTCAGCAGACAAAACCCTTCAGAACCGGAGCCTTTTCATAACCTTTCGTAGTCAGAATCTCCAAGGGTTCGAAAAGACTTGGAGGTACATGCAGGAGTGAGTCTTCTTCCGTTCTCTCACCCACACAGCGAGGGTCCAGAAGAGGACGAGATAATTCTGAAATGACGTACAGAGCAGATGATACAGAGCAATTGAAGACCTGGAATGGGTAAGACAGACGGATTTCCATTTGAATTCTACTTGTATTAAGGCATCAAAACCCGGTCAGGACCCCGATTCTGCCATGCTCTGCAGTGTATTCAGGATAACACAACATGTTATTTCATGGTGGTTTCTAAATTCCGTCCGATGTCCAGATTTGGTGCAATGATGGAAGATTAGAGAGCTAAGCCAAAAGTTGAAAATGGAAATCATTTCCTTGACGATACAGTAGAAGAACTCTGTTTGACGAAGATGATATCGTTTCCCATATTTTTGTTCTCTCTTATTTTATTTAATCTTTAGTTTAATAAGTTTTTAATTGGATGTTTCAAGTAATCACGAGATATAATTGACCTTCTTATGGAATCTTTGCCTAAAGAAAGGTTTGGACAGTATCCATGGTTCGGTACTATGGACCCTGGCTGTGAAGTTTTAGTTTTTCCACTCTAGTCGTTATCAGAAATGTGCGGCACATTGGTTTGCGCGTTCCACGCAAAGTTCCCTATTAACGTTGAAATATGGCCCGACTCAGGGGGGCTCCAATTTTAAATGATCCGCTACGGGACAAGAATTTATTCACGCCCTTAGGACAAAAAAAATAAACTCCACTCCTCTGCCACCAAAGTCAATCTTCTCACATTTTTGTAAGAAAAGACATTGATTGAAAGATAAGTCATAAATATTGAAACCTTTTCTCTGACCTATTCGTATCATTTTAGTCATACACTACATATTTCTGGTGTTCTGATTCTCCATCCCTACCCCAAACTTTCAACGGATATCATTTATCCCTATCTGATTTGCATTCCCTACTCTCCAATAGGTTATCTCAATTACGGAACAATTGTCTTGAAAAAGTCTAGCACCGCCAAAGTGAACCCAATTCGGATATTTGTTCCATATGCAGCACGATAAGGGTATGGGTGCAAAACATTGATGAGATCAAGAATGTCCTCAATACCGTTTCCAAAAGTTATATTTAACCATACGAGTTTGACACAATACAGAAGTTTTAAGTCAAATTTGATATTCAATTATTGTTAACTTTTTCTTTTATTACTAGGAAACGTTTTGAAGTAAAAAAAAGAAAAAAAAAAAGGAAAAGAAAACTTTCTCAATAGCAAATGGCTTCTGTCTCTATTCAAACTCCTTCAGCTCCTCCAAAGGATGAAGCTTATGAAAAACTTCTTCCTGGTGAACATACTCTTCCTGCCAGTTGGTGGACTTCAGATAAAGTATTTGAACTTGAAAAAAGATCTATCTTCAATAAATCTTGGTTGTATTGTACTCATGAATCTAGATTCAAAAAGGCTGGAGACTATTACTCGTTCAGTTTCACGGGAATTAACTTTTTCATAATCAAATCAAAAGTCGATGGTAAACTTAAAGCATTTCATAATGTTTGTAGACATAGAGCTTATCCAGTGGTAAGAAAGGAAAAAGGTTCTTCAACTATTTTAGGTTGTAAGTATCATGGATGGTCGTATAATTCCGATGGTAAATTAACAAAAGCTCCTCATTTTGATCAAGTTGAAGGATTTGTTAAAGAAGAAAATTCTTTATTCCCAATCAGAACTCATACTACTGAACAAGGATTGGTATTTGTAAACTTTAGTAATGAACCAGCAGAAACTTTCATTGAATTTGATCAATGGTTTGATGGTCTTAACGTTGAATTGAATGAATTTGATTTTGGTGATTATGAATATCACATGTCCTATGAACTTGATGGACAATTCAATTGGAAAACTTTAATGGATGGTTATCAAGAATGTTATCATTGTCCAACTGCTCATCCAGGTTTATCAACTGCTTTTAAAATGGAAACTTACAAAGTTGTTCCAAAGAATAGATACTGTCGTCATTACGCCGAGATCGTTAAAGAAAAAGTTGAAGTACCTGAAGATAATGTGGACGCTGATGAAGAATCTTCTTGGTTTGGACTTGGTAGAAAGAAAGCTGCCCCAGCTACTACTGCTGCTTCTACTAAGAATGCAAAGAAAAACCCTGGTGGAGATTTCAATGGTTTATGGGTTTATTTATTCCCAAGTAATGGAATCAATTGTTACTCTCCAGCTTGGTATTCTATTAGAGTTCTTCCATTATCTGCTACTCATACTATTTTACAATATGATATCTATACTAAAAAGGGATTAGCAGATGACAAGAAGAAAGAATTTGTTGATTTCTTACAATTGGTAGAATTAGAAGATTTCAACTTATGTCAATTAACCCAAAAGAATCTTAACCAGGGAGTATACTCTTCTGGATTCTTACATCCAACTAAGGAAAGAGGAGTGTTATATTATCAAGGATTGGTCCGTGATATGGTTAAACAGCATTTCGAATTAGAGAAGAAGGCTGGTAAACAAGTTAATCCTGCTTACCTTGGTAAAGAAGCAAATGACAGTGTCAGAGAATTGAATGAAATTTGTGATCAACTTGAGTGTCTGAGCGGCAACTCAGATAAAGATTTGAACTGGTGAGATTTGAACTGGTGCGAGTTGCGCTGGGGCGAGGTGCGCTGGTGCGAGGTGCACTGGAGCGAGGTGCGCTGGTGAGAGTTGCGCTGCTCAGTTGTACACTGTTGAGTTTCGAGTTGCAGGGTGTTGAAGTGGTGCTGGTGTGATAGTTTAGTCGTTAGTTTGTTAGGTATTGACTATTGTGAGATGAGAAATGCAATAAAATGAAAAGATCTCATGAGAATGGGATGGCACATACAGAAGGTGTAGAATACAAAATAGATAATTTTCAGTGCAATGATTCTTTGCCAGCTCGACTCTACTCTGACCATGAAACCTGTGTATTATTGACTTATTGACCATCTTTTCTGTCTTTCTTGCCATACTATTTGGTGTGAAGAGAGGTTCCACTAGAGAGCAAGTGATAGCGTCCCGCTCATCTCACCGTCTCACTATTCGCCTGGTAGCGCGAAAGTTGCTCGCTAAGTGCACGCCAAATTTAAGGGCCCCTGAGTTGGAGACCCTTGTCCTCTGCTGAAACAGAGCCAATAAAGTCAGAAGATGTCAAAGTTCGCAACAACGTCTTCTAGCGAAAGCCTA
>JAKTYG010000275.1:0-14583 GCA_030564725.1 Chernovozyma sophiae-reginae | reverse complement strand
TCGGTAGAACCAGTTCCAGTAGCAGTATCGGTTGCACCAGTATTGGTTGCGGTATTAGTTGCACCAGTGTCGGTAGCACCTGTTGCAGTTGCAGTATCGGTAGCACCAGTGTTGGTTGCGGTATCGGTTGTTCCAGTTACAGTTGCAGTATCGGTAGCACTAGAAGCGGTTGCCGTGCTAGTTGAGGTACTAGATGAAGTAACAGTAGAAATAGAAGTTGGGGCAGCAGGAACTGCTTCACAAGCTATACATGCGGTTGGTTGGTTTGCAGTAGCTGGAGCTGCTCCAGAGTATGAAACCCCTCCGTTTATAACAGTACCGATCGCTGTACCGTAGTTGACTGTTTGTACAATGAAACTTCCAGTATATCCCAACCCTATATTAAAACGTTGACTTAATAACAATGACGAGAGGGTCAAAATACCAGTTGCTGAGTTGTAATATGTTCCAGTGATTGCTAAACTGAGACCGATTATGTTACCACCTCCGAATCCTGCCACCTTGAATGTTTGTGTGAGAGCCAATGCTTCCACTCTAAGAGATGAAGTTGAAGAACTGAGGTAAATTGTTTGAGCTGGGTCAAATGCAAGTAAAGAACTGGCAATCCACAAATTTGCTCCTGCACCTACGTCAATACACCCAGACCCAGACACAATGGTACTCTGTTGCCATACTTGTTCTATTAAACAGATTTGCCCGTTGTTTGTAACTTTGGATCCCAAACTACCAAGTGTTGCGAAAGAAGTGGTTTGAGTGTCCAGTGTAAGTACAATTAAACCAGTATTAGTGAAGATTGGAGCGATGATATTGTAAGAGGTACCAAGAAGACTTTGGAGTCCACTGAACCAAATTTGACCTGAATTAACGAAGGAAGTTCCTTCAAGAGTATATTGTGGACCAGTTAAACCATCAATAGAATTGAAAACTATGCTACCCGAATTAGTAATACTGTTTAGTAAACCATTGAAGGTAACAATTAAACTGAGTAATTGGTTGTTCACAGTAATGAATAATGTACCTTGGACATTAAGACTCCCAACAAATGTATTAACTGCACTGTTCAAGATGGACCAGTAAACACCAGGGTCAATATCCACATCACCTATAAATATCACACTACCTTCTGTAACGGTATCTTGTGTGATGGTTTGCGAAAGCACCAGAGCTAGAGAGAGCACTGAGGCTATGAGATAGCGAAATCTCATGTTATAATTTTGCCGTGCAAAAAATAGAACTAAAAAGATAGAAGTGGATCAATACAAATGACTGAAGGAATAGTAAGGAACTTTGGAGTCAATTTATACAGACAGAAACCATAAACCATATTCAATAGTATTTCTAGGGGCGCGATGTTCAATTCATGCAACTAATGCAAATCATGCAACTCATGGAACTCATTCTGAAATCGGGCTTGCATATTAGAATGTGCGCATTCTGCAAGGTTTGAGATAATAACGCGAGAAACGGCATTGTTAAAGATATTCTCCGATTGATGAATAGTTTTTGAAATCCAAAAGTGGATGCATTAGATACCATTGAAGGTAAATTTTACGGAATGTGTTAGTATGGTTACTGAATTGACTCTCCTATTGTTATTTTTATTGTCACAAAATCATTCGCTGTAGTTTCAAGTTGAATAGAGAACTTACACTCCAATTAGGTTGAATTGTTGTGTCTCAGCCGGTGACCATTTTTTATTTTCTCGTAGTTCTCATTTGACTGGTTCGGCGAATGACAAAATTAAGACAGAAAGAGGTATCGATCTATGCCAAAAGGAAGCAATAAATAATTTAAAAAAGGAGAGTTGGAGTATTTTAGAATTACTATTTCGGCTCCAATATGTGGGATACTTGAAATGCTTGTATTGGGATCCTTTAAAATAAATGAACTCCCCAATTAGATTTACGATTTACGAAAGAAATGCATAACAAATTTTTTAGATATTTTTCGCGGTCTGTGGTGAAAGTTAGTCATTTAGCAAAAGATTTCATTCCAAAATTCAAAAAGAAAGTTATTCTTTCATTTTGAATGTTCAGGGAATGTTAAAGACGATTCTCTAAAGCATGAACAAAAAAAATTATTGTGTCAGACTTTTCATGATACAAAGTTAGCCCATGATGCATTTCTTTCCGACTCTCTCCTTATGTTGAACCCAGATTCATTGCAAAATACGATGTACCAAAGGCAATAATACAATATAGTATAATATTTCCTTGTTGATAATTAACTGTTGAAAATATTACCAAATGAAATGAGCTCATAATGTCAATTGGTCAGGGATTGCTATTTCTCCAGATACATTTTTTTTGATTCGCTTTGCGCCCATTATGGAAAAGTGGATTCGGTAAGCGCTGCAATAAATTACAGCCGCATTTTTTTGTCAATGCAGAAAATTTCTACTCACGTCAACTTTTGTTGATATTATGAATGCAACTTGTAGACGGGTACGCCTTTGTTTGCATTAAGTTGTGAATTTGAAATATTTTGGATGCGCAAGTGGTGAATTCGCATGGGTGAGATTATATAACGATGATTAAAAAAAAAAAGATGAAGAAAAAAGGCAATTACAATAAAATAATTGTTAATATCTAAAACATGAAATAGTAATAATCAAATTACATAATACGAAATTTCCAGCATACCGTTCCACTTTTCCCGAATTTTGAAACAATGAAAGTACAATAAGGAAAGGAATAAGTCACACAATATTCAACAGAATGTCAAATTGAAAAACATTAAAAAAAAGATTGAGGGGCATACATAAAAATTAAAATATAATAAAATTACAAAATGTGCTCTTCTGCACATAGCAGTGTCCATTTTAACTCGCTCTATATTTTTTTATTCGAATTTTAATTGCACAAACCTCTTATTTTTCGATTGTTAAAGGACCATTTTATGTTTTAACTGCAATTTCTGAATATTTTTTTGGATGACTTATTCATTAAAATATTGACGCGCGCAGCAAAATGTACGATATACATATGTAGATTTCGGCGCTTATTTTTTTTCTTTATTGATTACGATTTTGGCAGGAATAAGAAATAATTTATTTGAGGATGCCAATTATATCATTGAATGCTGATTATCTTTTCGCAACTATTGTTATTATAGTTTAAATTTATATTCATCAACTAGATTTTTGAAAAGGTATCTTATCCAAATTCAAACCTTTTATACATTTCTGATAGTCACTTATTTGTGAAAGTTTCTGCAATCTTCACTTTTCAGATCCATTTTCTCAAATATCGGTGATTAGAAAAATAACTTCAATAACGCGCGGTTATTTTTTTTTTGGTTGCAGATTTCCGGTACTCATCTGCACGAGCAAGCATAATGTGCGAGGGTAAAGGGAATAGGAGCAATCAATCGCAAATTTGAGATCAGTTTTCAATCCTTGGTGCGACGCCAAATCTTGAATCTCACGTATACAAGATCACGATCTTGAAATGAAGATGGAATTTCGTAACTCATCTAACCTTGCTCAGTTTTAACAATATGTGTCCGCGGCTGTTAATTGCTCTAGTTTACTGCAACAGTTGACTGCTACAAGTTGGTTGCGACAGTTGCTCGCAGTTCAAGCGTTTCCCTCTTCGGTTGTTAAGCTATCACTTTCGATTACTTCTTTCTGGAAAATAAAATCAACTTACTCACTGCAACTGTGTAAGTGAACGTATTTGTTGATTTTTTTACCTCAGAGAGGTCCTCTTCGAAATTCCATTGTCCATATTTTAGAAAATATTTATATCCTCACAATAGTTAAGTCCTCCTTTACGTACCATAAGATATTTTCTCCGTTAACTACCTCATGCATCACGTGCATCAATAATAATTATAGGTGATTACTGAATGCGAAGCAATGCGGGCCATTTTTGGAACGATATATCAATTTTACTACCGTTCGCATCATTAAATGAACTCTCTGCGGCTAGAATATTATTTCGTAATAATCGTCAGAGTCATTTTTTTTTCTACCTGTGGCTTAATATGACGAGAAAAACATAGTCTACAAAATATAAATATTAACAATACTTAATTTACTTTGTTGTACATACGAAAGACTACGATTTCTATCCACCACCATATATCGCGCTTCAGGTGGAGAATATTTTTTTATTTTTGGAACGAGCCTCTCCCACTCATGGCTGTGCCAATAGGGAGACAGAAAAAATTTGGGGCCAGAACTTTTCCAAAAAATTAATCTATTTATACCGTAGAATACGTAGTTTCTTATCCCAGCCACTCGCACTTGGCGATCTGATTTCATTTGATTTCTGAAAATTTCAATTGCGAAGCGAAATTGCTACTGAGTTGCAGAGACATGACATTTCTTCCTTGCAAACGAACTTTTTTTCCTTAAACTGCCTGGATAGATTCTCAAAAAAGAACAGTTTTTAGAAGAAGAAGTTATGGAATATTTCCTAAAAGGCAACATTCTTGACTCGGAATGAGTCAATTGTCCAACTACAAATCAAAAAAGGAAGTGAGGTGAGGCTCATTTTTAGAAGTTATCTCATTATTCAACTTATGTTATGTTGAGGGGAACACTAAATAGAAATCTGGGGAATATAAATAAAACAAACAAAAAACATGAATGAACAGCAGCTCAGATTCATCATCATCAAGATAATTCAAAAAAAAAAAAGAAAATTTTTTTTAACATTTTCTTCCTTAGTGTCATTTTAGTATAATGTTCAGTTTTGGTTCTTGGCTTTTGGCTCTTGGCTTCCTCCAATTACATTCATTCAATCATTTTTTTTTTCTTTTTTTTTCTTTTTTTTTCTGTTACTTGCTTGGAATGTGAGAGAGAAAAAGAATTCATTCTCTTATTTCAATTACCAGTAGGATCCCTTGGTTCAACAGTTGGATCTTGACTCTTTAATACATCAACTGCTGGTCCTAATAATCTAGTAAACCCAGATTTATCTAAAGTTGCAACTATCACAGTATCCAAAGCTTCAACAGTTGCTTGTCTAGGTAAATCATTCAATAATGCAACCTCACCAAAATAATCTCCTTTACTTAATTTCGTGACAACTCCTTCCTTTTCTTTATAAACTTGACAAGTTCCACTTTCAATGAAATAAAAATTCTCTCCCTTTTCTCCTTCAGTAACAATTTTATCACCTTTATGATAAATTTCAGTACTTAAAGCATCCGCTAATTTAGATCTCTCATGATGAGTAAGACTAGATAACACTTTAACATCTTTTAAGAAATCTTCATACATTAATCTTCTATTAAATGTACCTTCCAATAAGATCTTTCTAAACGTTAAACGATCAAGTGCCCAACATGTGACACCACCTTCCGAACTTGCAATTGCAGTGGCAGCTCTTGGAGAATTATACATTAAAGCTAATTCACCAAATGATGAACCTGGTCCACTGGAACTAACTTTAGATCCCTTTACATAGAAATCGACAGTTCCCAGTTCTATAATATAAAAGTAATCTCCTTCATCTCCTTGTCTAATAATTTCAACATCTTTATCAAATTTCATTTCCGATAACGCTTCAATCACTGTTTTCTTGGATGCATCATCCAATTGTTTAAATAAGAAATTCAGTCCCAAAGTCTTAATTAATGCGGTCTTTTGAGATGAAGAAAGATCATTGGTTGGTGGTTTCCAAGAATCTGCCTTAAGTTTATCAGGATTAAGTGCTTCAGCGGAAACCGAAGTTCTTCTATTAGCATTGAAGGCAATCGGAATCTTACGACTTGATGAAGAATCATTACCAGTTGTAGATGGACCCGATTGGGCAAAAGGTCCAGAAGATCCAGAAGATCCAAATGGATTAACCAATCCAGATGGACCAGGAGATTTAGATTGTTCACTTGGATCGACATCCAGGTTATTGGAGTGTTGTAAATTTTTAAGTCCAGCACCACCTACTCCAAAGTTTCCCCTGAAGATACCAGGTTGAGATGCAGAAGGATCAATATTAGAGTGTGTGGAGTCATGGTTATCATCGTGGTGGGTCAGATGAGGATCATTATCACTAAATGGAGATTTGAAGCTTGGTTGTCTTCCATTTGGAGCACTAGCACCATTTCCTCCAGGATTTACAGATAAATTATCAACTTTGGGGAACAAAATAAGACCAGCGGCCTTAGCTTTATTCTGTTGTTGCCATAATTGAGCTCGTTGAAGCTCAAGCTTTGTATTGAAATAATTGGCACAGAATTGTAAGATATCTACAGGATTCTTAGTGGTGATTTCCTTCTGCAATTGGACAAGTTCGTCGGTTATAAAGGGGCTCGACATGGTAATAATTGATGTGTTTTAATTCTTCCGCAACTGTCAGAAATCACAGTGTCTCCACAAACAAACAAACAAACAAAAAAAAGAATTAAGGATGGATATGAGGAGGCTTGATTAGATCTTGAAGGCAAAATTTGGAATTGATTTTGTTGTTAATTGAATAGCCAATTTGAGTTTCAATCAATTAAGATTGAGTTGTAGTAATGAAAAAATAAAGATGTAGGTCGAATTCTGTATCTGAAACCGATACAAGTAGAATGTATAATGGGCTATCAAGATCAATCGATACAAGTTTTGATGAGAAGGTATTAAAGCTTTGGTTATGTGTATTTCCCCCTTAAGCAATTGAACATTATCCAGATAAATTTGCAGGTTAGGGTCTGTTTTGTGTAATTTGCAGGTTATATCGGGCAGAGAGCCTTTGACCAGTTGGACGATAGGAAGAGAAGCTGAGACGAAAAGACGAAGAAAAGGTAAACTGAAAAAGAAAAAAAATATATACCAAAATCCTGAAACTACAGAAATAGGGACATTAGAGATTAGTTACTGCTTATTTGTGAAATATCAAGATATTCGCTTTTTGGTATGGTATTGGTCTGAATCTGCTAGGACCAACTCCGTTGTGCTGTTCATCTTCTCCTAATGGAGATCATCGAGGTACTGCATATAATCAAAGTATGAGAGTGGTTGTACAGCAGAGCATCGCGAGCCCTGAGCAATTGGCTGTCCGCATCGGACTGATTCTTTGTTGATTTAATACCATCGACTTCTGTGGGAGTAGAGCACTAGATATGTCACCTAAAAATAGCGGGCTAGAGTTACCCCAACCCCACATTTGCTCAATTCACCGTCCTTAAATCGTTCACATAAACACCAATTGAGCTGTAGGAAAGACAATAGTTGGTCTGCATGAATTCGATTTTGGTTCAGTTTGTTGTTTCATAAACTATAACAAAGTTTTTTCATTTTTCCATTCTCATAGCCTGACCCCCATGAAGGCTTAGGTTCGAAATCAGTTCGCTTGTTAAATCGGTTACGTGGTGCATTCAATCGGTTTCTTTCACTGAGAGAATGAAAATCTTAAAAATGAAGTGAAAAAATCCGAAAGGCTACCCATTTCCTAATTGGGCGCGTTTTTCTTGACTAGCTTGTGCAGCTTCTAGTGGGGAACAACTCTCCGCAGGAGTCACCATAAAATGGCCCAAGCGCAGCGGTACTGCCACCTCCTGCTCTCCTCCTCCCTCCCTCCCCGTGCTTACTCGCCGGAGAGACAAAATTTTTGGCACCCACTCTGGATGCAGGAATAAAGCTACCCTTAGCTCTTGTCAAAACATGTCATAAGGAACAGAAAATCAGGTAAATAAAAAGAAGAAACCTCTAATTGATCTCTGCCAACCATCAAAAACTATCAATCTACAATAGATACCCTCTCCAACCATCAATTCATCGGTTCTGATATCCCTCTAAGCCTGGTGAGGTAAGGGTACTGCATATAGACAAGAAACTTTTGTGGCCCAAGGAGAAAGAATGAAAGAAAGTCCCAGCCGCTGAAACGTCCACCTATCACCTCCAAATGTAATGCTTTTACGATTTAGGAGATTGTGCGCTCTGGGTCTCCACTAGAATATTCCACTTATTTTCAGCACGTGATCAAAAATTGATTTTAAGAAATATTTTGCAACGTGAAGATCTTCAAGTCTGCAAGATGCGGAGACTCACCGCAACAAGTAGAGATGTCAAATAGAGAATAGCGTTCGAGAGTTGGACGTCCACACCAAAGGAAAGATTACAACAAATAGTGAATCAAACTAGGGAGCAATATCGAATCTGAAACCGTTTATTAATTCCTCCTGCTTTCCCCTAGTCCAACCTCTGAAGGGCCCTCTGTCCTACCCTGTCCTTAAATTGCTCCAAATCTTTCTACGCGGTTCCATTCCAACTGTTTGTTATCCAAAGCACGTGACTTTTTGCCACGTCTCCAAATTCGCGTCGATAATATAAAACCAACCGAATCTGTTCTTGTGGTCGCCTCAACCTCCAACACAAAAAATTGCACCGTGTTCATCTTCTTTTCTTTTCCAGATTTTTTTTATTGAAGCTTAAGCAAACATAGAGGAAAATATGTTGAAGATTAATCGTTTATTACTCTCAGGAGCAACATTCTTGTATGTGTTCTTGGCAGTAATTTTACCTTTACTCGATAACAAGGGTCAAGGACTTGCAATGGCTGAAGATTCAAGTTCTGGTAATGATACCGATAGTTATGGTACTGTGATTGGAATTGATCTTGGTACCACTTATTCTTGTGTTGGTGTGATGAAAAATGGTAAAGTTGAAATTCTTGCCAATGATCAAGGTAACAGAATTACTCCTTCTTACGTGGCATTCACTGCTGACGAAAGATTGATTGGTGATGCTGCAAAAAATCAAGCACCTTCAAATGTTCAAAACACCGTTTTTGATATCAAGAGAATTATTGGGTTGAAATATGATGACAAAACCGTTCAAAAGGAAATTAAACATTTACCTTATAAGATTATTAAAAGAGATGGTAAACCTGTAGTTAGAGTTGAATTCAATGGAGATGAAAAGACTTTCTCTCCTGAAGAAGTTTCAGGAATGATTTTAGGTAAAATGAAGAACATTGCTGAAGAATATCTTGGTAAGAAAGTTACTCATGCCGTTGTTACCGTTCCAGCATATTTCAATGATGCTCAACGTCAAGCTACCAAGGATGCTGGTACCATTGCAGGATTAAATGTTTTAAGAATTGTTAATGAACCAACTGCTGCTGCAATTGCTTATGGATTAGATAAGACTGATGGAGAAAAACAAATCATTGTTTATGATTTAGGTGGAGGTACTTTCGATGTTTCTTTACTTTCAATTGAAGGTGGAGTTTTCGAAGTTTTAGCTACCGCTGGTGATACTCATTTAGGTGGTGAAGATTTTGATATTAAAGTTGTTAGATACTTAGCAAAATTATTTAAAAAGAAGCATAATGTTGATATTTCAGACAATGCTAAGGCAATTTCTAAATTGAAGAGAGAAGCTGAAAAGGCTAAAAGAACTTTATCTTCTCAAATGAGTACCAGAGTTGAAATTGATTCATTTGTTGATGGAATTGATTTCTCTGAAACTCTTTCCAGAGCTAAGTTTGAAGAATTAAACATTGATTCATTTAAAAGAACTTTGAAACCTGTTGAACAAGTTTTAAAAGATGCTGGAGCTAAAAAATCCGAAATTGATGATATTGTTCTTGTTGGTGGTTCTACCAGAATTCCAAAAGTTCAAGAATTATTAGAAAAATTCTTTGATGGTAAAAAAGCTTCAAAGGGTATTAATCCAGATGAAGCAGTTGCTTATGGTGCTGCAGTTCAAGCTGGTGTCTTAAGTGGTGAAGAAGGAGTTGATGACATTGTTTTATTAGATGTTAATCCATTAACCTTAGGAATTGAAACAACTGGAGGTGTTATGACCACTTTAATTAATAGAAACACCGCTATTCCAACCAAAAAATCCCAAATTTTCTCTACTGCTGCTGATAACCAACCAACAGTTTTGATTCAAGTTTATGAAGGTGAAAGAGCCTTAGCTAAAGATAATAATAAATTAGGTAAATTCGAATTAACTGGTCTTCCACCAGCTCCAAGAGGAGTTCCTCAAATTGAAGTTACATTTTCATTAGATGCTAATGGGATTTTAAAGGTTGAGGCTATGGATAAAGGTACAGGAAAATCCGAATCTATTACCATCACTAATGATAAAGGTAGATTATCTAAGGAAGATATTGATAGAATGGTTGAAGAAGCAGAAAAATATGCTGAACAAGATGCCGAATTAAAGGCAAAGATCGAATCAAGAAATTCATTAGAAAACTATGCTCATTTATTAAAGGGTCAACTTAATGATGAATCAGAAACTGGTTTAGGTTCTAAATTAGATGATGATGACAAGGAAACCTTAGATGACGCTATAAAGGATACTTTAGAATTCTTGGAAGATAATTTCGATAGTGCCACTTCCGAAGAGTTTGAAGAACAAAAGCAAAAATTAATTGATATTGCCAATCCAATCACTGCCAAATTATATGGTGGAGCATCTGGTGCTGGTGAAGGAGAAGCTAAATTTGGTGATAATGATTCTGATGATGAATTTGATCATGACGAATTGTAAATGTATATCTAATATATAGAAGGGTATATCTGTATTTATAAAAAGATACCACACATGCCAAGAATGAGAGAATACGAGGAACTTTTGTAAGATAATCATATTCACTTCAGTAGCTAGAACAGTTAGTATATGGAGGTGGTAGGGAGTTGTGAATGTAGATGTAAGGAACGGCAAGCTGCGAAGACATCGCGAAGAGAGCCAAGTAAGCGAGCACGAAGAACCAGCGAGAGCCTAAAACACGACAATTTTCAACACAGAAATGAGCAGCTGAGCCATAAGAACTTTCATTTTCCAGTGGGAACTGGTTTATGTTTTTATGTTTGGCATCTTTTGATGTTTGGCTTCTTTTGATTTTGTGGTGGAATCTTCAAGAATGTCTCGCAATGGAAGAATTTGTAAAAATTAGCGAGCGGCTGGAGCAACAAACTTGCCAAAGTTGTCCTTCGCTCGCAGCCCCCAATTTCAATGTGAGTACACCAACACATTGAGACTCATTACTGAATTTGAAATAGATCAAGAAGAATGGTGTACGTTAATAACTGACCCCAGCTAACGCCAAAAGTACACCAATAACGTACTCCACGTGCAAAATCCATTTTCAACCTCAAGTTGCAACCATTAATCGTTGCCCAATGGACACGCTACAACCAGTGCGGGTTCCTTCCTTGGGCGCTCCCAAACCAATTCTATTCTTTCATTCCAGATAAAGTTCCGCTAGCACAATCACGTGTGGAACTCCGGATTTCAAAAATTTTCAACATCGATTTTAATGCTAAAGAGGATCCCAATAAAATAAATAGATCGAGTTTAAATCATCAGCATGTCACAACGAAAACTTCAGAAGTATGTACAGATAGTTGTTCTGTTAGTTATCAGTTAGTTGATTCTAATGAATCGTTTAAAAATTTCCGAGAACTGCATTGACCAAACTTGTACTCTCCCCCTAGCTCCTCTCATTATCAAAGACCCTTTTTACTAACAACTTTCTAGAGAGGTCGATGCTATATTTAAGAAGATTAACGAAGGTATAGACCTTTTCAATTACTATTATTCCCGACATGAAAACTCCAACAACGACTCACAACGAGATAAGTTGGAATCAGATTTGAAGAAAGAAATAAAAAAGCTTCAAAAATTTCGAGATCAAATCAAGACATGGCAACTGAATGATACCATCGAAGCTGCAATAGTTCCTTCAAGGTTACAAGAACATCGAAGACTTGTTGAAGAAGCCATGGAACGGTATAAGGATGTGGAAAAGAGTTCCAAAATGAAATCGTTTTCAAATCAATCGATAATGTTGGCAGCACTTGAAAATGAAAATAATATGTCGGCTGAAGCTCACGAAGCGGTTGAATTCTTGGAAGAAAGTATCGAGAAAATAAACGAACAAACCGAAGCTTTAGAATCGGAATACGAGAAGCTTTCCCAGAAGAAATCCAGAAAGAATGCTTCTTCTCAAGTTGAAGAACGTAAGCAAGAAATCGATTCATTCACCAACCGAAATTCTTTCCATATTGAAAAATTAGAACTCTTAATCATTTTCTTGAAAAGAGATAGGATAGACCCTGAATTGGTATTTTTGATACAGGACGATATCACTTTTTATATCGACTCCAATCAAGAACCTGATTTCGTTGACGACGAGACTTTATATGATGAAATATTCAAAGAAGCCTCTAAACGTAAAGAGGCTCTGGAAAAGATCAAATCCGAGCAGACTATGAGTGTTCTTACTGGAGATGTGGAAGGAGGGAACATATTACCTCCTAATTCGAGTGGAAGTTCGACATCTTCTTCGGTTGTGCCGCCTACTAGTTCACAATCAAATGGAAGTGCCATATCTACCGCTAATACCAGCCAATCATTAAATGATTATACTCGTTCAAGAACTTCTTCTCCTCCTCCCGTGAGTAAATTTAGCGTTTCAACTCCAATATTAGAAGCTCTGACAATCCCTTCCAGTATGGATGTGACCAGTCCTGGAATTATCAAGACTTTGAAACCTGCCACAACTCCATCTAAACCTGTTGGAGCATTGAAGTGGTCAGCAGCGGTAGCGGGTCATTCCATAGCTGAAGATAATAAGGCTGAGACAAAGAAATCGAGTTCACCAGAATTTGAGCAGCAACAGCAACAGCAACAACAACAACAACAACAACAGGACGAATCCAAACTGGAACAGGAGCTACTGAGGATTCTGCAGCAACATCAAAGGAAAGATCAACAAAATCAAGTCCAACAGCTACATCATGGCGAGAGAGAACAAGAGCAGCTTCAATCTCAACAATTATACCAGCAACAACCCTTACCTTCTCAACAACTTCCTGCTCCTCTTCAACATACCCCATCACCACAATCTTTGAAAGATTCTCATACCTCACAATACCAGCAAGTACCCACAGCTTCAATGCAAAGGACGTTAGATATTCCGTCATCTATCAATCCATACGCCGATCTTTGGGCTTCCAGACTTCAAAATTCATCACTATCAGATGTTGAAATTCAGCTCTTCAGTGATTTAAATCTTTCGAGATTACCTCCTGGAATTCAAGATCTTATAGTTTCATTCACAGCTTCAAGAAAAGTTCCATCGAGTCCCTCTGAATTATTACTTCATTTGCGTACCTACGATCCATATGTTTCACCAATAAAAAAGCCATTTCTTCCCAAGCTATTAAGAGGATCTTTTTATCCACAGTTAGTTACTGAACCAATAAAAGGATCCCAGTCAGTGAAGCCACCGTTAATATTACCAAAATTACAATCTTATTGGAATAATTTGAGGGCTACTAATAGCTTTGGTAAATTCTTAAATCAGATCCAATCATCATCGATTCCAAATACGCTTGAAGGACAAGCAGTAGTCAATGAACTTACCACTGTATTATTCTATGGATATTATTATGGATTCTTACCGCTAGAGAACTCAATAGCTGAGAATTGTTTATATCAATTGGGATGGAAACCGTATAGAACCAAATTGGATCTCCCTGTCGATTTAGATGTCCAAAACTTGAAGACATCTTCATTTGAAAATAAATTGGATGATTCTAGGAACTATTATCATTGGTTCAAGCCCATGAATAACACGGTACAATCAACAATTGAATTTGGGGATTGTCAAGTGTTTGATTTATTGGCTTGGGAGATTTATGTGAAAAATAATTTCAAATTCGATCAAAGTTTATGCCAGAGTGAGCCTTCGATTTGGATTTAAAATGCACACCTTATGGATAAAGGTGACTAAAGAAGATTGAACCATGCTGCTTGATTGCAACTATATTATTTAAAGCCAAAAAAGAAAAAAATGAACGAACGGGTATCATATCTAGCAAGATTGTTCAAGATGTAGACCTATTAGAGGATATAGGATTGTCTCTTCTTTGCCCAATTTGTAGTCCAGTTTCATATAGATGATATGTTGAAAGTAATGAAGTTCAATTAGAAAGAGAAATTCCCAACAGTCAATATTTGATCTCTCATCAAAGGAATCGGATTTCGGTGAATATGTCGAACAGAAACCCTCCAAAAAAATGCCCTTTGGTGCATCTAGTCAACATCTACGTCTCTAAAAGGCTCAGAATTTAGCAAACTCTCAACAACCGAGTTGGAAGTATCAAGTGGTGTAAGACAAGATGATTGATTTATGTCCTGCCATTGATTAGAATGCTCTTGGTCTGGAGCCGAAACTTGAGAAAACTGATCCCCTATCGATTCCTTTGATTCAGAAGTTAGTAAATGAGAACTTGAACTTTCCTCGAAACAACACTCTTTGTTTTGTGGAGACCAAGAAACAATATGGTTTGGATATACTACTTTGTTGATTGAGAACTGATGGCTGCAAATATTATCAGTGGGTGCCCAATCAGAGACAAACAATCCATCAACAAACTTTTTATATACAGAGGGCTTTAAAGAGAGCAGGCGTAATAGAGAGGAGACATCATCCAACCGATCAGTCTTCATTTTTTGCACTAGAAAAAGAGACAAGTTGGAGAGAAGATGTTGCAATTGTTTAGCACATCAGTACCAGACAATAAACTATGAACCATCCGTCCCCTATGCAGTAGCAATAGTGAGGGTCTCAGAGCTCGAGCGAAGCGAGCCAGGCCCCACGCAGTGGCTCTCCGCGAGCAGCG
>JAKTYG010000274.1:0-14545 GCA_030564725.1 Chernovozyma sophiae-reginae | reverse complement strand
GCAGTTGCAACAACTGGGGTATCCTTTGAAAGGAATCTGTCAGGATTTTAGTTGCAAAGGGGCCCTCTGTGCTTAGTTCCGTGCTACCAAACGAGCAGAAATTTAAGCTTGCATATCGATCCGATGTCACCCTAATTTGGAAACATTCGGGATCAAGGTGCATATGTACAGCACAAATCGAAACACTTTACTCTAATTCATCAACAGTCCAGCAAGGCTAGCCGGACGGGCAAACTCAGATATTCACATTTATAACAGGTACAAAGCAGCTCAATTACAGTTGCCAGAAACTAGCCAGCTAATAGTCAACTCTTTCAAGTTTTCATTCATATTGAAGTAAATATTGATCTTAATGTTGAATTTAATATCTACTTTTTCAATTCTCTCGGATAATCTATCGAGGTCAACATTCTTTGCAGGTATCTACTGGTCGCAACCCCGGCCCCACAACCCTAACGCATATCTTCGCATTTCTCACCTCAACCTAACACTTATGCGCTTAAGGATCTCTTGCCGCAATTTTTCTCATATCTATTTCCACACCTCAGATCATTTTCTGCATATAACACGTTCATACATACAACGCATCTAATTTGTAATCACGTTTCTTTTCTCGTGCTACTGCTCTCCAGTGTTGCTCAATATTGGTTGCAATTGTCCTTCAATTAGCGCCTCAATTCTAAACAAAAGACTTCTACCGTATTGAGAAAGGCTTAACTCCAGCACTCTGTACCATTTTCTCCGTCTTTCTAACCTATTTTCTCCAGCTTTTCCCCAAACTTCTCTCTCGTTTCTTTCACGTCACCTGATTGGCTATCGTATATTTAAATGCGGGTAACATCGCCGACACGTGCCTCCAAATATTACCCGGACAAAACATAATCGTGATAAAAATCACCTGAAATCCACATGGCCCTACACTCGTGACTTTCTTTCTCAAACTAACCCCAATCTAGTCAGTAAGTATGGGTGTAGTAGTAGCAGCTAAACATCAGCAAACTGTAATGCGATAAGAAGAGGACGACGACAAGGTCTGCAACAACTTAGGCTGTCTAATATGGATTGCAAACCGAGCCATGTCCTTGGGCTTCTTGAGACGAACAGGTTCGTTTTGTTTGTTGTTTGTTGTTTTTCTTGTTTTTGTGGGCCCTCCTTCGGTCACGGGAGCAGGGGGCACTGGTCATACAACATTCTGCATATAGCCGTGTGCATATTGCAACTTTTTTTTTGGATTCATGGGAGTGCATGTTATTCCATGTGTATACATGCAGGACGATTTTCAGATGTTTCTCTAATTTGTTTGACCTTCTACTAACATGTCATCGTAGTGTCGAAAGTTGAAGAAAATTTACGCAAAAAGCCAAAGACTGAACAAAAGAAGGATGAAATTGCCATCGATTCGGAACTTCTTGGTCAGCAATCTTCGTACTCGCACGATCAAAACGATTCCAATGTTAATGATCCTGCCAATGCCGCTGCTGCAGCCTTAAGTACTCAACAGCTGCAACAACAGCAACAACGTTTGCAGCAACAGGCGCAACATCATCACCAACAGCAGGTACAACAAGCGCAACAACTTGCTTATCAAACTGCAGCTGCTATTAGACAGCCTCAATTGCAGGGCCAATCCCAATCGCAAAATCCAGGTCTGGTTGAAGATCAAATAGCTAGCCAATCGGGTTTACCTTCTCATATTCAGCCAACCACTTTACCAAATTCTTCTCAAAATAGTAAGCCTCAACACGGATCAGATGAATGGCATAAACTTCGTAGAGAGAATCACAAGGAAGTTGAAAGAAGAAGACGTGAATCGATTAATCAAGGAATCAAAGAACTTGCTGCTTTAATTCCAACCCCTGATCCAAATAAGGCTCAAATTTTACAAAGAGCAGTTGAATTCATCAAAAGACTTAAGGAAAATGAAAGTAATAATATTGAAAAATGGACCCTTGAAAAATTATTGACTGATCAAGCAGTGGCAGAATTAAGTGCTTCGAATGAAAAATTAAAGCAAGAGTTAGAAAGAGCTTATCGTGAGATTGAACACTGGAAGAAACTTGTAAACAAGGACGACAAGAAATAGCGGCTGTCTTATATCTTTACTGTTTGGTTTTTTTTTGTAATTTATAACTGGGCTATAGTCTAGTTAGTGTATAATATATGTATGGTAATAAAGAAATGAATCTAGAGGATCACCTCATGGAGGTGTAGGGAACAACAACGGCGGTTAAGAATCTGGTTTCTTAGGGCATGAAACGATATTTCTCAGCTGGAGAGAACGCTAGAGATGAGGATTGTTTAATGCTCCATTGGCCCCAGCTTTTCCGTAGGGAGCAGCCCTCCGCTGGAGTCTCTGTGAAATGGCCCCTAGCGGAACGGTAGGGAACAGTTGGAGCAAATCTGAGCTCTGCACTCGCTAAATTTAGGAGAAACCAAGACGCTCCGCAGGTCGCTGCTCGCAGACAGCCACAGCGTGGGGCTCGGTTCGCTGCACTCGAGCGAATCAGCCCGCCACAGAAGTCTCCGCGAGATGGCCCGCACAGGGCGGACGTGGAGCTCCTGATGGCCGAACTTAGGGAGGCTCTGACAGAGCGTTGTGCGCGCAGCTCACCGAGATAGCGGTGAAAGCCTCATGAATTGATCTGCGCACTTGGCCGGTAATCATCAGCACCAGTCCAGAGATTCGTAGAACGGTGAAACCCACCATTCCAGAAGACGTACAGATTCCACAACTGTCAAGCTGACGGTGGCACACACAGGAGTAATAAGGAGTAAGCAGAGTACATTCCTATAGAAAAGGAAGAAACAACAATGCCGAGTTATATACAGGACAACATACCTTCACCAGAAACATCTCACAACGAATACCGAAAAATAATTGTAGACGAGGCCACAGACATTAGAAAATAAGCTTAAAGAAGCTTTATCACAATACATAGAGTCCTAAAAAGCAGATAAAGGCTGACATATCATTGACAAAGACAAGGAAGCGTACAATGTCAAATCCAGAAAATTGAAAATTCCAAAAAAATTCCCAAATTCAGAATGCGGTAATCGGACCAATCCGAAGTGCGCGCAGAACCCCGTAACTTTTCTGATGAGGGCTATCTACGGCGAGATAGCCTCACCAAGAAATAAGAGTAGGGAGAGTTGGCGGCGATAACCGGACGAGGTATTGATCTCAGGAAGGACAAGTGGAGATGCATCATAGATGGAATTTTTAGGTCTGGGGCAGATGTACCACAGTAGGAATGTGCGCAAGCAGAAGAGAACAATCAAATGTAGCTAGGTGAAGTAACCAATAGTGACCAATCGGAATATTTCTGACTACCTGATCGCATCTCCCCGTGATTTCTCACCAAATATCTCACTTGATAATAATCTCAAATTGATACAACTTTGGAGTTAACCAGTTAGGAGACATGTTGATATCACTATACATCACCCTAGAAAGTACTTTAGTGATAAAATTCACATCAACAGGGAATTGGTCGTTGGAGACTTCTTCGTTAATCATCCCTAAAACGGAAACGCTCTTATCAGTTCCGGTCTCTGTGCAGGACAACGAAATAGTGAAAAATTTAGGACATCGACAATTGGACGTGCATTATACGAACTGACGGTTTTAGTAATGAGCTATAGGAGATCTTTCGGATCGAAGTCTCCATATATGGAAGCATTTCGAGCACCGAAAGAAGAGGCATGAGTAATGAAATTAGTTGAAACAGTTGTAGCGGCACCACCATCAACAGTGGCAGCTTCCAGAAGCAGCACCCAGTAGCAGCAACTTCGGTAGAGAAGAAGTAGTAGAAGAAGAAGAAGAAGATCGGGTTTACCAAATAAATGCTCACTCTAAGTGAACAATCACATACTACTGAGAGCTTTTGGCTGAAGCCAAGACCCTGAAAAACATCACCCGCCCTTGCGCCTGTTATCTTCAGGACCAAAGAAATTGTTAACCTCTGTAATCATTCCTCCTCAGAAGCCTTGCAGCATGTTCATAATAAATTGGATCGACCACTCAGATGCTGCAATGGTTCTGAATCAAACCTACTCTGTTCGCATGTAATTCTGCACAACTCCTTATTCTGACAGTAACCCCCACCCAGTGCTCACAAGAACCTAAAAACTTGCAAATCAAGTTAAAAATCACCCTGTCTATCTGACTTCTCCGTATCTGTAAAAATGCCCCGAAATTGAAGATATCGTATCGAAGGAGCTGGCCGATATCAGTAGCCGTTTTCGTCCAAGTGCGTACCATCAAAATGCAGCATCAAATTACACAAAGCACGAGATTAGGTGCGACAGTCTCTAGAGCGATAAGCGATAGGCCTGGCCGATTTTCCATATAAAGAAGCCCATCAAGACCTTAATATTGATAAGGTTGGAAGGTTCTATTCTTTTGTATTCATTTGAAAATAGAAGCTACTTGAATAGTCTGTTGTTTTACCAAGTCACATACAAATTTTAAATCTTATCCACAAGTGATTCGAGTCTCTCTGTCCATCATTTTCTTGTTAAATATTTTTTTTTTTTCAGTTCGAATCGTCTCCACTTCAACTTTAAAGTTTGATATAGTCATACAAATCAATAGTATTGAATCATAACAGACATATCTATTCGCCATCTATATTCATCTAGTATAAGACAAATTACCAGTCATTAGCAAAGTTCATTAAAGTTCATTGATCCGTTTCCTTCTTTTTCTTGTTTTTCTTTTCATTTTGTTTTCTCATCATTGCTCTCAGGCAGATTTAGTGAAAAATTTTGAAATTTCAAATTGAAAATTTGTTCTTACCCCAGATTTTAAATTGAAGATACCATATCAACGTTATTAATTAATTATACAGATCATCTAAAATGATTCACAAAGAAGATTTCACAGCTTATGGTAAAAGAACTTTACGTAAATGGACCACCAAAGAAGGTCTCTTGGGTGATTATGATTATGGATATCTTTTCATTCCAGAAATTCCTTTCAGAAAGAAGTCAGCAAAGACTCAACCTTTCTTTGGGTTAAATTCTGAAATGCCTCTTGTTTTAGGGTTCATCTTAGGTTTCCAGCATTCCCTTTCTATGCTTGCTGGGGTGGTTACTCCTCCAATTCTTATTGCTTCAACTGCCAATTTATCAACTGAAGTTCAAAATTATTTGGTTTCTGCATCTTTAATCGTTTCAGGAATTCTTTCTTGTATACAAATCACTAGATTCCATATCTATGGTACTTCTTATTATATTGGTACTGGTTTACTTTCAGTTGTTGGTACCTCTTTTGCAACTATTACTATCGTCACTAAGGCAATCCCATTGATGTACACCAATGGTTCTTGTCCAACAATTGATGGTGTACCACAAGCTTGTCCTAATGGTTATGGTCATTTATTGGCCACTGGTATTGTTTGTTCGTTATTAGAAATCTTATTATCTTTCATGCCAACTAAAGCGCTTCAAAAAGTGTTCCCTCCAATTGTCACTGGTCCAGTTGTTTTGTTAATTGGGGTTCATCTCATTGAAAGTGGATTTGAAGATTGGGTTGGAGGTTCTGGATGTATGTCTAGTGATGTTTGTACATACGGTAAACATTCCAAGCCTTGGGGTTCAGCCGAATTCGTTGGTCTTGGGTTCCTCGTCTACGTCACTATCATTTTATCTGAAAAATTTGGTTCTCCAATCATGAAATCTTGTGCAGTTATCGTTGGATTATTGGTGGGTTGTATTGTAGCAGCTGCTTGTGGTTATTTCACTCATGCTACCATCGATGAAGCTCCAGTTATTACATTTATGTGGGTTCATACTTTCAAATTGAAAGTTTATGGTCCTGCTGTGTTACCCTTCTTGGCAGTTTACGTTGTTTTGATGATGGAAGCCATTGGTGATATCACTGCCACTTCTGATGTTTCAAGATTAGAAGTTGAAGGTGAATTATACCAATCCAGAATCCAAGGTGGTGTTCTTGCTGATGGGTTCAATGGCTTATTGAGTGGGTTAATGACTGTTACCCCTATGTCCACTTTTGCTCAAAATAATGGGGTCATCTCAGTCACCAAATGTGCCAATCGTAGAGTTGGTTACTGGTGTGCTTTCTTTATGATTGTTATGGGAGTTTTTGCCAAATTCGCTGCTGCAATTGTGTCAATTCCTAAACCAGTTTTAGGAGGAATGACTTCTTTCTTGTTCACTTCAGTGGCCGTTTCAGGTATTAAAATTATCTCCACCACCGAATTTACCAGAAGAGATCGTTTCTTATTGACTTGTTCCTTATTATTGGGTGTAGGTTCTATCTTGGTACCTACTTGGTTCGATTATTTCTTCACTTATAGTGGAACAAATACTGGATTACAGGGATTAATCGATGCCGTGATTTTAGTCATGGAAACTGGTTTTGCCATTACTGGTTTCATTGGTTTAATTTTGAATTTGGTTCTTCCTCAAGTTATCGATGAAATTGAAGAAATCAACGAAGTTGTATTGGAAACTGTTGGTTCTGCTGATCAACATGGAATGGAAGAATATGCTCAAAAAGAACAAATCAAGTTGGAGACTTTAAAGTCTAATGTGTCTAATGAAAACACTTCTTCATCTCAAGACTTACCTCAATAGGGTGACAGATCGCTGTCATGGTGTTTGTGGTTGTTATGGTGCTACTAATATTATTTTTTTTTTCATTCTTATCCGACTTTTTAATATTCAATTCTTGTAAATTGACAAATATTTTGTTCATGTTTTGTGATGAAGTGTAGACGATTCTAGGATCAGATTGGGGGGAGGTCAGCTAGTAGTCCAATGTAGCAATTGTAGGAGAATTGTGGTTCTGGACGATGGATAACGACTTAGAGTTTACCGGTATGGAATGTGAAGACGAACTGAGTCTAGTGGACCAACCCCACATTTCGAACGTAGGGGACTCTCGATTTGTTGCGGGCCGCAGCTTTGGTGTCTCTGCGTGCAGAGCTCGCGCAATGGGAAGTCGCTAAGCGGCGTCTTGTTTAGCGAAGGCAGCAGCACTTACTGGGAAGTGGGAGGGAAATAGAGAGAGAGAGAGAGAGAGGGACAATAGAGAGAAAGAGGGTGGAGGAGGAAGAGGAGGAAGAGGAAGAGGAGGAAGAGGAGAAGGAGGAGGAGGAGGAGGAAAGAGGGTGGTTCGCATTTATAGAAAAACCGCCATTGAAATAGTAGCAGACTAGACTCGTTGGTACTCCATTCACCATTCACCATTCGCCATTTCTCTTGAAAACTCTTCTGGAATGAAGAGGAAGATGATATACAGTTCATCCTCTATCTATCCTGGAACCCTCCAAGCTTGAGCTCAATTGCCAGTTTGGTCTCTCCTTCTCTCGTACCATTATTAAGTAATTTGGAATAGCTCTATTCCCCGGGAGAGCTCTTTCGAGCGTCTGAGATGTTCCCACATTTCACACCCTACCTGGCGCGATTCTCTGATTTTTAACGATCTCTCCTGCATTTCCACTAAATTTCGCGCCAATCTCCCCCCACGTATTCAACTTTGTTGGCCCACCTAATCTAAGCAGGCCCTGGCACCTTAGCACCATCGCACCATCACTCCGCTACTCCGTAACTATTTTTCGCGGGGCGCTGGGGAAACTTCAACTGAATCTCTTCATTTTTCTTTCCGCCAATCTCAACCTAAAACATCATTTCATTTATACCGGTTGTTTCTTATTGGTTGATCTCTCTTTTAATCCACAAGCTTTCTCTATTGGTTTCCACTGTTTAACTGATCCTTTCCAATCCACGTCATACCATCATACTATGTCTAAGTTATCATTCGTTCCAATTTCAAGGTCAGGTTCTCAACTTGTACCGCTTCCTCTTCTTCTTAAATTGAACCATTTACTTAAGAAATCCATCTTTTCAAGGAAATTCTATCAAGAAATTAACGATAAAGTGTTGGCCCTGTCAGCCACTATGGACAAAAACCTTTACTTCATATGCTATTTCACGTTATTGTTGTCCAGTATTCTTCAGAACAAGCCTGCAATCAAACAATTTTTGGCTCGTCAAAAGCAAAACTTGTGCAAAATTTTGGGTCTGTTGTTCAAAAATTTGCTTGGGGTTGATTCCAAATTCTTTAACACATCGAAAGAACAAGAAGAAACAACCATCAATGGAAAGAATGTCGCCGAACTGTCATCCGCTACACCTTCACCTCCTTCTAATCTTGCGGTACATCTCAAGGCCATCTCTTCTTACATCGCCGATATCAGGATCTTTAATCGATTGACTGAAGCAATCAAATATATGCCATGGATCATAGACGAATATAAATCGTTGTTGGACCCTTCAAGCCCCGTTCCAAAATTTGATAGGTTTGTCAACTTGTTGCAAGCTCTCAATTGTTTGGTGTTGGAATTGTTAGAAAATGCTGGTTGGTTAACTGATCATAATTGGGTTGGAACCTCCGATAACAACTATTGGTGTATCGAGACATACATTTGGTGTTCCAGAGTATGGGGAGCTTACTTGATCATTGAAATCATTGAGCTCTTTAGAAGAGTTCCCTTAAGTAAGAGAGATAAGAATTGGAAAATTGCTCTTTTCCAACAGGCAGTTCAAGTTCCATTGGTAGCTCATTGGTCATTATATGAGGGATGCTTAACTCCTTTCTGGGTTGGTGTATGTGGAAGTTGTGCTTCTTGGTTTGGATTCAAAAACGTTTGGTCTTCAATAGAGCTATAGATGATAGAATTAGAGATTTGGGGTGAAGGGGGGGGGAGATGGACTCTGGAAGTCTAGAACTTGTACCCATATCACTAGTAGATACTTATACTTGTTCATTCAGACTGTGCTATTATTTATTAGTTATTTATCTTTTTGTCAGAAGGATGTAGAGAAGGTTGTACTTAGTTGGTTCTACCAAACGGTAGTTTATCGCTGGCTCGGGGCCCGGGGGCCAGTATTTCCAGAATATCACTTTGCTGAGGACATGATACGGACCACCAATCACACGGTATAGAAGACAGTATCCAGTAGATCCTCTAAATTATAAGCAACAGAGCAATCGTTCGCAATTCTCTCTCTCTCTAGGCTTTCTCCATCAACTTTTCTAATTGCCTCGACCTATCGAAGTATAAATTGGGATGATTAATGTGCATTCCGTCTTCTCCAACTTTAGACTTTTCTAATTCTTTCTTATGGGTTAATTCAAAAACTCTTGTACATGCTACAGTATAATCGTTTCTTGCTATGTCATCCACTATTCCATTAAGATCATGCTGATCTTTAATTCCCATGTCCAGCAAATTACTCATAAGAGAATCTAACAGAATATCTCTATATGGACATCCATGGTATTCTCCCTTAGATGGTTTGGGCTTCAGCAATATTGTGGCACAATCCAAAGGCTTATAATTGATCCGGGCCCCTTCCAATCCATAATTATGACGGATGTTATATTTATATTCTTTATTGAACTTCTCGGGAGTTATAGAAGATGAACCTTTGGTGAATTGATAAGTCCAAAATTTTAATGCTTCATCAACACTAAGCCCAATTCCTTTAAGGAATAGTCCAAGTTGTTGACGTCCTTGATATTTTAAATGTGAATTAACGATAAGACCGTTCTGTAGATGCGATGCACATAATGGATAATGTTTCGTTATTGCTGGGGTAAGAATCGATGATGCATTAATATCAGATGTAGATTCCAGGTCGCCGTAACCTCCAGAGCCTCCAAAATTGTATTCTAGACTAATGAAATTTTGCGAAAGATTGTTAAGTAAAGGTAATAATCTGTCATCTTCTTCCAATCTTGGGATCGATTGAAAAGTCTTTAACAAATTCGTTGAAAGAATTGTTTGATATTCCTGTGACAAAAGATTGAGTTGTAAGCTTGAAGGTATATAGGCATATCCTTGTTTAAGTAGCACCAGTCTAGAACTTATTAATCCAGGAACCTTCTCGAACGGCAATTTTATGAACTGTTCAACATTCTTAATATGAGCAATCAACTGTTCTTTATTAACGGTAGAAGAAGCACCTGACGATGCAGAAGCTGAATAATCATTACCAGAATCTGCAATCAACCCATTCCTTATAATTGCCGATGTAGCAGCGTATAAATCATCGAAATTTTGCAATTTTTCCTCGTTAGTGATATAATTCCACGGTAATTTGTCAGAATAACTGGCAATGAATTCCTTCTGTTCACGAGGTTGAAGCTGATTATATCTTATCTTAAAGAGAATAGTCTCATTCTTAATGAATTTTTTTCGAAGATCTTCGGTTCTACAGAAAACAAGTCGAAGTATAAAATGAGAATAATGGTCCTTCTTACGTTCAGCCATTACAGCAGAAGAATTATTTGAATTCAATGGCAAATACTTCAACAACAAAGGTTTAATGATGTGTTCCGTTTCCTTAAGCGATTTGGATCTGGCGACACATGACTCAATTTCAATAAGGACTTTCAATCTATCAATAGCCCAAGTTTCAAACTCTTCTAGAGTAATCTCATCAATTGGAGGAATATCATAGAAGCTCAATCTTGAGCTGTAGATCTGTTCTGATC
Source organism: Chernovozyma sophiae-reginae (assembly GCA_030564725.1). Taxonomy (NCBI): domain Eukaryota; kingdom Fungi; phylum Ascomycota; class Pichiomycetes; order Serinales; family Debaryomycetaceae; genus Chernovozyma; species Chernovozyma sophiae-reginae. The sequence goes on along the minus strand of JAKTYG010000274.1, from coordinate 4,017 downwards.
CTTGGAAGACTCCCGACAGATCGAAGTTCTTTCTACCAGCGGTTCTTCTTTTAGTTTGGCGAAACATGTCTCCGGAGAGAGTATTGAAGCAGGACAAGTAGTAGATGAAGAAGTAGGTAAATAACCAGCTGGAGGAAACAAAGGAAAGTAAAGAAAGGAAGATGTTGTGAAGTCAAAACACTAAGACGCGATTTCGATAAGTCAACAGACCGCGTGGATCTGAGGTTGAGGAAAAGTATATACAGGAATAACCATATGTACAAGCACTCATATCTAGAGAAGAAGTGATGAATAACTCTAAAATCATTGGGTGAAAAAACCAAGATATGACTACAAAAATAGTTTAGTAATCGCTTCTGGTCTGGTACATTTCAACATTTTACAATTTCTACCCATGAACTTTCAAATCCACCTTATACAATGCATCTTCTTCCACAGAGATAGCAAAATCACGTGACCAATTGTCCCCAACGCGTGTCAAATCCAACTCAAAATTGGTCGTGCACAGGTCTGTTTGTCCTACATGGCGGCAACAAAACGAAAAGGAAAACGAAATCGATCTTCACCGCCATTCTCTTTTTGGTTAGATAGTTCATCAATCATCCATTCAATCCTTTGTTCCAAGTAGATATTGCATCATCTGTACTATATTTGTTGCTCTGTGATTGATTTTCCTATTTGTTTTTGCAATGGCTGAGGTTAATATTGATCCCGATGTGTTTCATCGTCGATTGTCGGTGTTGCAAAAGAACATGACCCTTGAACAAATTCAAGCCATCTTCCTTCTTGTGGGAGCTTCAGATGATGAAAATACGTACAAAAAGACTACTGTGTGTCAGACATGGTTGACTGGTTATGAATTGGCATCAACTGGGTTCTATATCACCCAGAACTCGTGCATTATCATCACCTCCATCAAAAGTGCTCGTCATTTTAAGCCGTTAACAGTCAAACCAACCACCAATTCAAGTTCAGTTGAAATTTGGACCCGTTCAAAGGATTCAGAAGAGAACAAATCCCAAATTTTTAAGAAGTTGATCGACCAAGAAGTGAAAAATGTCAAGGCAGTTGGCCAGGTGATAAAGGATAAATACCGTGGGAAGATCATTGACGAATGGACTTCTGTAACTGAAGGGCTGGATGAAAATAAACCAGAATATCTTGATATATCACTTCTAATTTCGAAGTCTATGGCTGAAAAGGACGACTCTGAGCTTAATTCAATCAAATTGGCTTCAATTTCTTCGTCAGTAATGATGGACAATTTTGCAAATGATATGATGACCATAGTGGACGAAGAAGCCAAAATTTCAAACTCTGCACTTGCTGATCAGATCGAATCCAAAATTGATAATGATCGTTGGTTCACCAGAACAAATTTAGGAAAGAAATTGCTCATACCAGAAAAACTTCACGATAAAGACCCCTTTGATAGCGAGCTCTTGGACTGGTGCTATTCACCAATCATTCAAAGTGGAGGGGAATATGACTTGAAGCCTAGTGCCCAATCTAACAACAAGCTGTTGGTTGGAGATGGTGTCATCTTAGCCTCAATTGGGTTAAGATATAAGTCATATTGTGCTAACGTTGGTAGAACTTTCTTAATTGATCCTACCAAAGAAATGGAAGAAAATTACGATTTCTTACTCAAACTTCAGGAGTACGTGGTAACGAATTTGTTAAAACCTGGAGTTAAAGGGAAAGATGTGTATGATAAGTCTGTTGAATACATTCGGAAGGAGAAGCCTTCATTGGTAAATTTTTTCCCCAAAAATGTTGGATGGTTACTTGGAATTGAGTTCAGAGATTCCACATTCGTGTTAAATGCAAAAAATGAAAGACAATTAGAATCAGGAATGATCTTTTGTTTGACTTTAGGATTCCAGAACCTTGCAAATTCTGAAGCCAAGGGTAAAAAATTAGACAAATATTCTCTTCTATTGTCAGATACTTACAGAATTAGAGAGAATGATGGGGCTGAGTTATTGACATCATACTCTAAGAGTAGAAGTGAAATTTCTTTCTACTTTAAAGAGGATGGAGCAGCAGCTGAACGTTCAGCATCTCAATCCAAAGCAAATAAGTCAGGTGTCAAGGTTGAAGGATCACAATCCCCTGCCGAGAGATCATCGGCAGCGGCAGCAGCGGCGGCAGCAGCGGTGGCAGCTGGTTCTACTAAAATTCTAAAGTCAAAGCTTCGTCATGAATCCGCTAATTCTGACGATCACACCAACAATGAAAAAATTCGTCAAGAAATTCAAAGAAAGCTTCATGAAAAAAGACAACAAGAAGGTCTTGCAAGGTTTTCCAAGGCTGATATTCATGATTCACTGGATTTCAAACCTATTTTTAAGAAATATGAGTCTTATGTTAGAGAGAGTCAGATCCCTAACAATGTAAGAGATTTGAAAATCCATGTTGACTACAAGAACCAAACAATTATATTGCCAATTTGTGGTAGACCCGTACCATTCCATATCAATTCGTTTAAAAATGGATCCCATAATGAAGAAGGGGAGTTCACATACCTTCGTCTTAATTTTAATTCACCAGGGGTTGGGGGAAACAACTTTAAACGAACAGAGTTACCTTATGAAGACTCTCCGGATAATTCGTTTTTAAGATCGATCACTTTACGTTCAAGAGATCGTCAAAGAATGGTTGACGTATACAAGGCGATTCAAGATCTTAAGAAGGATTCAGTTAAAAGAGAAACGGAAAGAAAACAAATGGCTGATGTGATCACTCAAGCCAATCTTATTGAATTAAAAGGTTCTAGGATGAAAAGACTTGAGCAAGTGTTCATTAGACCTCAACCAGATACGAAGAAGATAGGAGGAACTCTTCAAATCCATGACAACGGTCTTAGATATCAACTGTCGATCAAAAGCGACCAGAAAGTGGATGTATTATATCTGAACATCAAGCATTTGTTTTTCCAATCTTGTAAAGATGAGTTGATCGTGATAATTCACTGTCATTTAAAAAATCCAATCATGATAGGGAAAAAGAAAACGTTTGATGTCCAGTTTTACCGTGAAGCCAGTGACATAGCGTTCGATGAAACTGGAGGAAGGAAGAGAAGGTATAGATACGGAGATGAAGATGAATTACAACAAGAACAAGAAGAAAGAAGAAGGAAGGGTTTGTTGGATAAAGAATTCAAGGCATTTGCAGAATTGATTGCTGAATCCTCTAATGGGTTAGTTGATCTTGATATTCCTTTCCGTGAGCTTGGATTCCAAGGGGTGCCATTCCGTTCTGCTGTTTTATGTATGCCTACAAGAGATTGTCTTATTCAATTAATCGATCCTCCTTACTTAGTGGTTACTCTTGAAGAGATTGAGATTGCCCATTTAGAAAGAGTTCAGTTTGGGTTGAAGAACTTTGATTTGGTATTTGTTTTCAAAGATTTCACCAAGCCGGTGGTTCACATAAATACTATCCCTATAGAAGTATTAGAAGATGTCAAATCCTGGCTAACTGACGTTGATATCCCTCTAAGCGAAGGACAGATGAATTTGAATTGGGGAACCATCATGAAAACTGTTCAACTGGACCCTTATCAGTTCTTTGCTGATGGTGGTTGGGTCTTCTTAACAGGAGATGGATCTCTGGATGATGAAGACGAAGAAGATGAGGAATCAGAGTTTGAGGTTAGTGATGTGGATCCAAGTGATGAAGATGTAGAAAGTGAAGAAGATCTGGAGGATGCTTATGACAATGACGATAGTGGAAGTGGCAGTGGCAGTGGCAGTGAGGGAGAAGACGAAAGTGAAGGAGAGGATTGGGATGAGATGGAAAAGAAAGCAGCCCGTGAAGATCAGCGTCATGGGAGGACAGAATGAATGAAAGATGGAGCGATTGGGATGTCTCATAGTCACATGCCCTATTCGAATTCTTGTCAAAAATCAGCCCTCCACTCTTCCGATACGCCAATTTTAGGGGCAGACTACGACGCTCCGCTGGCCGCTGCTCGCGGAGAGCCACTGCGTGGAGCCTGGCTCGCTACGCTCG
>JAKTYG010000273.1:0-14707 GCA_030564725.1 Chernovozyma sophiae-reginae | reverse complement strand
GGGCCATTTCATGGAGACTCCTGCGGAGAGCTGTTCCCTGCGGGAAACCCCAGAGCTCGAGCGCAGCGAGCCAGGCTCCACGCAGTGGCTCTCCGCGAGTAGCGGTCAGCGGAGCGTCATGACGCCCCCAAACTTAGCATGCTAGAGGAGTCGACTACCGCTCGGAGCGTCCAGACTCCCCTATGTAGTAATGCAGAGAGTATGGCACCAGGGGGACCACTACCGCTCCGCTCGGGCCATTTCATGGAGACTCCTGCGGAGAGCTGTTCCCTGCGGGAAACCCCAGAGCTCGAGCGCAGCGAGCCAGGCTCCACGCAGTGGCTCTCCGCGAGTAGCGGTCAGCGGAGCGTCATGACGCCCCCAAACTTAGCATGCTAGAGGAGTCGACTACCGCTCGGAGCGTCCAGACTCCCCTATGTAGTAATGCAGAGAGTATGGCACCAGGGGGACCACTACCGCTCCGCTCGGGCCATTTCATGGAGACTCCTGCGGAGGACTGTTTCCTTCAGGGAATATACCGAGAAAGTAGCCTATACGAGGCGAAATTCTCCAAGGTCCAATGGGATAATTTTCAAATGCCCCTAACTTTTGAGAGATGGGGGTCCCTGATCGCTGCCAAATGGGCCCCCTAGCTAAAGTTCTGCGCGCGGTCAACTTATATTCAGAACCTGCATAGAATCCATTTCACCAAGGGCACAAACATCACCGAAACGAATACATCAAGTCCATCGACTGTTTGCTTCCTCTGCACTTATCGAATTCATACCAGTGAATCTTTAGGAGAAATGGAAGGCTGGGGAGAAGTACGTAAATTCTTATCGAGACGCGGGGCACTGTTGCACATTACATTTTGTCCTGTTTGGGCTGTCTTGGATCGCTCGTTGTGCGCTTGTTTTGAGGATCTCAGAGGGCAACACAATCGAATTTGATTGTAAACTCTCAGCTTTGAGTCATTTATTCTGAGCTCTAATATTAACCGCAGATTTCGAGGATCATTGCATCCACCAGTACTACAACTGGAGCCAAGCAACAGATCACTTCGCTACAATTTGACACCCAGAATGATTTGCTTTGGTGTGGCGACTCCGGTGGTTACTCGGGCTCTTTCAGTCTGAGCATGCTAACTCCATATACTAGATTTAAGTCTACGCTAGGCAATGACCCTGTGATTCAACATCTTAACCATAAGAGAGGAATTCTTGCTCTTCTGGACCGCACGATAAATTTCAATTCTCGTGCTGGGGTGTGTAAATTGTCGTTGACTGCCGACCAGTTCAGTCTGTCATCCACCGGTTCCAATTCAGATTTCGCTCATTTGAACTCCATGTCACTCAATTGCAACTCTAATAACGATCTCGTAGTCTCGGGAAAGAATTCGTTGTTCAAAGTAGATTTGCTTAAGCCTACGGTGATATCTCCGTTCAACCATGAGGGAAACATCTCCTCCATCCACTCGTCTCTGAAGCATTTGATTCTTGGTAAGAGTAATGGCTCTTTAGAGGTATTCGACCCTATGGCGAACCAGTCTGTCAAAACGTTTGGGGGTCACAACGGACTCTTTTCTGACATGAGCGTGATAGGAAACTACGCTGCTACCTGTGGTTACTCCTTGAGAGCAAGAAGAGGAGGAGGAGGAGGTGGTGGGGGTGGTGCAAGTGGTGCGACCAATGGAGGTAACGGTGGCTCTCTATACAACTACAATCGTTCTGTCCCCACAGGTTTGCCAATATCTGCCCAACCATCTTCATCTCTTTCTGGAGACTATATCGCTGATCCCCTTGTGAACATATATGACCTTCGGATGATGCGTCCATTATCGCCAATACCTTTCCCTGCTGGGGCTTCGTTCGTTCGTTTCCACCCCAAACTCCCCAGTATGATCATCATTGCATCGCGTTCTGGCCAGATCCAATTTGTGGATATCTACGACCATCTGAACGTGTCGTTGTATCAAGCAGACGTTGGGGCAACCATACCTTCTATGGGTTCAATTGCTGCACCATTAGCATCATCATCATATCTTTCTGATTTGGACATCAGTCCCAACGGAGAGTTTGTTTGCTTCTCAGATGGATATCTGAATATACATCTTTGGTCGTATCTAAATAACGACACTCCCAATTTCAACAACTTTCCTGAACCATTGGAACAACCAGACATCCCCAGCTTCCCTCATCCATTAGATATAGATAACTTATCAGTTCCTTTATCATCAATAGGACTTCCTTACTATAAGGAACATCTCTTATCCAATTTTCCAACTGAGCTTAAGTTCACCAAGGAGCTTCTGAAACTTCCTGAGAGATTGGATGACGAGCTTTTAAATAATTACGATCAATTGATGAGGTCTGCAGGACGGTCCTCACGTTTCATGTTCTACGATAAAGTGAAATATGGCTCTCGCAACTTGGAAGTGAAACATGAATCTTTACGAGAGAAACACATCCACCATAAAAAGGGCGGCAATGGCAAGAAAACTCTCTTGCCTCGATTCATAAGCGAAAGGTCTACTTCAGATAGTCTTAGTAAGACTTTATCCAACACATCCTTGGATAGTAATTCATTTGAAGGACATGTTGTCGGCTCTAATGACGACATATTCCAGTACCGTATCACCTCACCGACCAATTCCACCATTGCACTGAACTCTACAAGAGAAGTGCCCAATTGTTACACCAAACTTCAGACTCAATACTCCCGTTTCGGTGTAGAGGACTTTGATTTTGACTACTACAACACAACCAGTACTTATTCAGGACTTGAAAACCACCTTGATAACTCTTACACCAATTCCTTACTTCAGCTATATCGGTACTCTCCGATATTTTACAACGAAATAATTCGCAGCATATATCCTGAATGGCTTCCTAACGATAACGAAACCATTATTGATAACCACAACCCACAAGGATCTTCTATCCTAATTGAATTAGGGTATCTTTACGATATGATGTATAAAGCCCATGGCAAGAATGTTAACATTGCCAACTTTACTGAGGTGCTCAACTACAACCAAGATGCCGCCGCTCATAAGCTCTTAAATGTTGATGATTGTAAGGCTTTGAATTCGTATGAGTTGCTGTTTTTGATCGTAAACTTCAATAAGTTCCTCACCTCAACGATTGCTCGTGACCAACTTCGAGAATTTCAACTGATTACGTTGGGGGATTCATTGGGGGTAGTCGTTGCCTCTGAGGCAAGAAGCATTGTATGTGGATTTCAGGATCAAATTACCAACACTCAGTACACCTTGGACCTTGTACCTACTCCTCCAATAAGAAGTCAAACAGTTTCATCATATTCGATTGTGAATTTCCTTCAGAACACTCTTTGCCAGTATAAATCCATCCCGTGCCAGCAATGTCAGGGAATGAACACCCAATATAAGTATCACACTTTGGATGTTAAACAACAAATCACCCATCTTCCTCCGTTGTTACTGCTTAATATTAACTTGACTAATCAAGAATTTGAAGCTATTTCACACGTCAAAGGATGGTTAGCTTCTGAATTTTATGTATCCTCAGATGAACCGCACACGAATAGTCACAATCATCGCAATGTCAATGTTTCCACAGTCTCTAGCCCACATAGCTCCAAATATGAATTGTTAGGGTACGTTTGTGAGATTAGTCATGGCTCTGATTCTTCACCAGGTGAACACAACTTGGTAACCTACATCAAGATAAATGGAGAATGGCACTTGTTTAACGATTTCTTGGTGATGCCTATCCCTGAGGAAGAAGTATTCGATCTCTCGCCCGCCTGGAAAAAGCCTGTAATTGTTGTGTATCAAGTTACTTCACAAGATACTTCACCGCTGAAAGAGGTTGCAATTACTTCTGGAACTAGCCGTTCTGCCCATATCGTCGACTCTCCTTTGTCCTTCAATTACATCAACATCCCCACAAATGAAATTGACTCTTCAATATTATATCGAGATCATTTTGCTGGTACCATCAGAGAAGGATATAAGAAGGAATATGAATTGCTAACCAAGGATGAAGCACCTCAACCGGGGTCTCTTATTGCAATTGACGCCGAATTTGTGTCTCTAGAACCAGAGGAACTCGAGGTTAGATCTACGGGTAAGAAGACAATCATCAAGCCAAGAAAGCTCTCACTTGCGAGGATCTCAGTAATCCATGGAGATGATGGTCCTAAACATGGCATGCCATTCATTGACGATTACATCGTTCACACTGGTGCAATAGACGACTATCTAACATCCTTTTCAGGGATTGAATCGGGCGATCTTGACCCCATTCATTCCAAGAAGAACTTGGTTACCCTTCAAACTGCGTATAGAAGACTTTGGCTTCTTCTCAATTTAGGTTGTGTATTTGTTGGCCATGGACTCAATAATGATTTCAGATGTATCAATCTTCAAGTTCCAAAGTCTCAAATCAAGGACACGGCAGAGTTCTACTTTGTTCCGTTCTATAAAAGAAAGCTTAGTCTTAAGTTTTTGGCTTATATTCTCTTGAAAGAGAAGGTTCAGACTGGTAATCATGACTCTATAGAAGATGCCCATACTGCTTTGCTATTGTACAAGAAGTATTTGGAGCTTAAGGGTAGCGGAGACTTCGATTCCACGTTGTACAACGTTTACATGGAGGGACAGAATTTTGGATTCAAGGTACCCGATGATAGGTAGAGGGAAGGAGAGAGGGAGGGAAGGAGAGGAAAGGAGAGGGAGAGAGAGAGAGGGAGTGCGTGCGTGTGTGCGTGCTTAATCATACAGATAAGAGATAAGAGATCAAAGAGATAAGAGATCAAAGAGATAAGAGATCAAAGAGATCTTGTCGACCTTCGGAAACTCTTGTTCCTGCCGCTCCTTCATTGCAACCATCCATAATCCATATTCCACACCTCGTAACAAAAAATGTATATATTCTTTCATTTTCTACTCACATTCAACACCAAAACAACTTCAAACAACTCCATCTAGTATCACCTCCGCAAAGTTTTTAGTTTCGGCCTTCACTTGAACCTTAGCAACAATCTTTTGGTTAGTTATTGCTATTCTAATCAATGCCGCAACTTTCCCTCCCCAAACATCTTTACCTAATAACTTCAATGAATGAGAAGTAGCATCTCCAGTAACATAATCAGAACCATCCAATGGCATCATATTCAAATTCGAAACCAATTTAGTAATGGCATTTTCTAATGTTTTAACGGTTGTTAAGTTAAAGACTGATGACAATTCAAATGGTAATTGATCAAACACATTTGTAAAGTTCGAATTATACAAAGGAGTAATGAAATCTCCAGGAATGATTTCTAAATCTTCAATTTGATAATTATCTGCCCAACCTTCATCAGCTGGATCAATATTTCCTTCTTCATCAACTATTTCTTTATGAATATAAGATAAAGTGTTACCAAATGCAGCAATTAGGGTGTCATCTTCCAATGTTGGGGTGGAAAAGGCAACATAAACAGTTCCTGAATGATGAGGTTTAATTTCATCTAATTGAATAATAAACTCTTCTTGATAAAATTCATTATCTGGTTGAGCAACAACTGAAATATCTTGAAGTATCATATGATCCACAGTATTGAGAATATTATATTGTAATACAACTTTCGAAGTTTCAATAAAGAAATGCTTAACCACATTAACAACAAATTCATTTTCTTTATCAGTAAGATAAATTGGATTGAGTGAAGACTTAGTAAGTTTACCAAATGATTGAAATTCTGGAATTGATTTTAATTCTGCAGCATATTGTTGTTGTTTAACAAGCGATTGAGAAATATCTGATGACATTGAATCAGATGCTAGTCCTCCATTAGATCCACGATTAATGTTATTATTATTATTATTATTGTTATTATTATTGGTATTACTCAAACTATTAGTTTGAGAATTAGAATTATCATTAGATCCTCCATTCTCAGATTCATTTTCAATTGGATCTTCCAATTTCTTCATCTTTTTAGTATATTCAATACTCTTTAATTCTTCTGAACTGAACGCTGGAATTTCCAGAATATCAAATTCGGTCAGGAAATTCTTATCGTCATCCAAATAATGAGTTAATTTATTTTCCAACACCGCTAAGTTATATTTTGATTCATTGACAATGAGATTCTTATTTGAATTTTCAATAAACCTTAAACTTAAAGCAGAACGATCTCTAACTTCATCATCAACATCATTTAAACATCTTGCAAGTAAAATTTGAATATTTTTACTTAATTCACCTCCACAGATTATGGCAAACTTACTCAACAGGATAATTGCTGACAGTCTAACAATGGAGTTTTCCAACACCAACCGATTATATATATGTCTTATATAATAAGAAGGATTAGTACTATTAGGACCTTCATCTCCTAACAAATGTAAGATTCTAACCAGCAATTCGGTGAATTCACAATCTTCAATAAATTCACATAAATTCATTAAAATCAATTGTTTGGCAGATTCATCTGGTAAAAATTTGATTAAATCGAAAAGTGAATCGATAATGGTAGACTTAAGATTTAAACTACCATCTTCACGTAATAAATCGGTAAGAAACGAAACCAATTTCTTATGCTTATTGGGGAATTTTAACGCCAAATTTTCGATAGCTTCAATGATAACAATCTTGAAATCTTCAGAAATTTCATCCATAAGTGAAGTCATTTTAGTGATAAGTCTATCTACACTTTCACCAGCATCCGAACCAGAACTAAGGATAGAAGAAGAAGAAGAAGCTTTACCATTAGCACTTCCCATAGTTTTCAATAAAGTGGTGATCGCTAAAGTTGAAATCAGTCTATTAGAATCATTGATCAAATTTTCCAATTCCAAGTTAACCACGATAATCTTTTCCGGATGTTTAATTGAGATCTTATTGATTAATCTAATAGCAGCAAATCTCGTAGAAGTTCTTGGGACACTTAAAAGTTTTTGAAGACAACCAATCACCGACATAAATTCATCATCTTTAATTAAATGATGGAAAGAAATCAATACTTTACAAGCTTCTAATTCAACCATATCAGATTTATGTTTCAAAAATCCATTTAAGATTGGATAAAGTGTCTTAATTAAAGATTCATCATCATTTAAAAGTTTATTGACATATCTTATCAATTGAATCACCGACAATGAATTTTTCAAAGTGTTCCCATCGTTAAGTTGAGTAATCAATTTCATAAGTGACATCTTATCATGATTTCTTAAATGATACAATAACCCTAAAGCATGATATTGATACATATAAGTAGTAGAAGGTAAATTGGTGGTGGAATTACCATAAAACTCATGTAATTGAAATTGAGTCGAAGGAAATTGCTTGTATGATTGTAAAGTTTCTAAAGTTTCATTGGTGAATCTTTTAACTACTTCCTTAGCCACTGGTAACAAGTTATAACTACTAATTAAAGCAGCAGAACTTACAATTGGATTCTTATCTACAATACAATTCTTAAACAATCTTTCCAGCGCAGATACCGTAGATGAATCTAAAACCTTCAGCAAAGTTCTAATAGCATTTGGCTTATAAACAATATCTCCAGCTTGAATATCTTTCATAATACTTGAAGTAACCATCAAGATATCTTGAGAAGTTGAAGAAAGTTCTTTGATTGTCAAATATACCATCTGTCTTAAAGACACATCCTTATGTTGAAAAAGCTTCAGAATCGAGAAAAACAAAGTAGTAGATTCAGCAGCGGGAAATACTTCTCCATGATAGATTAATCTAAGAAGTTGAGCCAAAAGTTGACGACACTTTTTGGCATTCACAGGCGAAGCGTTGAACTGCTGAAGACATTCCTGGAAAACCACCATCTTATCAGAAAGACCCGATGGTCGAGTTCCCGACGCGTCCAGCTTTTTATATGTTGTAGTGGACATGATTCAACAAAAGCAATTGGGGGTGTTTATTGATCAACGTTGGCAACTTTGACGTGTTTGAATTCGTTTGGGAGTTTTGATTGAGCATCATTGGGTTTGTGTAATTCTGGCGGAAAGGGTGTATACAGGGATAACACGTATACACAGGAATGAGTGACTAAGGAGTCGAAGTACGACGAGATCAACAGTGGACAAGATCTACAGAGTTTGGGGCGGAACGGAAATTCATTGTCACAGGTTGAAGTACACACAATGAGTCTATGTGATACCGGTATCTTCTTCAATTCACTGGTCATCATTTCCTCATAGATACTATGTCCATATTGAGTGCTCCTGTACATGTTCAATATACAGGAGCACAGCACGCACACACTCCCAAACCTATATACACGCCCTCTCAACTCTCTTCTTTGGGGGACCCAAATAGTGAAAAAAAATTACTGGACCTCCATTTTTCTTTGACCAACTACAACTTTAATTCTCATACATAATGTTTCACATCGTTGGAAATCTTGCTAGATCTATATCACGAGCCAATGTAGCGGCTACCACTTTCAACAGCACGAAAGCGCTTCTTTTCAAGCCAATAATGGTCCCATCTATCAGCACCCAAGTGGTGAGGACCTTCAAAGTGAGAACCGCAGTCAAGAAATTGTGCAAAGATTGTTACATGGTCAAGAGAAAGGGTAGAATGTACGTTTATTGTAAGTCTAATGGCAAACATAAACAGAGACAAGGTTAGAGAGTCTGGATTTTCGATCTTCGATCCCGTTCCATAGAAATGGTTCTTCAAAATTGGGATCAAATTGATGTCATGTATATAGTGCAATAAATCACCAATTGGTTGCCCACATTACCTGGATTTGACGTTTGTAGCATAACGAATTGATTCGTATAATAACGTCCTGTTACGGGATTGTAGCCAGAGACTGAGATACGACAAATTTGAACATCTTGGGTTGGCGTAGAACAAAAATTCTCTTCAGATGCTCTTCCAAAGGACACAATTTATCTCCACCTCCTCCCGCTCTAAAGAAAAATAAACTGGTCAAATACCAGTCCTGCATATATCCCAATTTTTCACTGAAAGATATTGAATAATAGGAAGCCAACAGGACCATTAAACTAATGTAAGATCTTTCCGTTGCAATCAAATAGCTACCAGAAACCCTTCCATACCAATTATAACCTTCTTTTCACCCATATTGAACCTCCCCATAAACCTCCTAAGGTAAGTGTACTGCATATAAACCATGAATGGAAGGGGAAATTTTTTTTTTTTTTGAAGGAGTTAGGCTAATTTTTAGTGAAGGGCGCGCTAAAATTTAGGGAGGATGTCCAGTAATTGAAGCACTTTAGCGTACCAACCTCTCTCCCCCCCCCGCACGCTAAATTAGCGAACAACTCCCTCGAAGAGGAATTCAAACCAACCGATTGATCAGAACGATGGCCCAGGGGGCCCTAAGATGAACTCCATACGAGGTCAATATAACTTTACTATATATGTTTATGCAATGTTGACCAGATGGTCACTTTTTTTAAACAGATGAGATGCCGCTGCCAATTTCACAGCACGAGTTGTTGGCGTCTGAGGGCTCCTCATATTGGGATAACTCTGTTGGGAGTATGACTGTAATCTTGGATTTAATGGTCTTTGGGATTGGGTGGATATCCTCAATGGTGATGAAGACTTGGGGGATTGAGATGATGATGATAAGAGAGCATCCTGCCAAAATCTGGCAACTTGTGCAGCAATTTCAGCTTCTTTCTCTTTATAAGAAGGAGAAAAGTCTGAAAAAGTGTTGTTTCTCTTCTGTTGATGTTGATCGATACTTGAATTGGATCCATTGGAAGTACCCGCAGTTGAGTTAGATCCATTAGAACCTTTGGGAACTTCAATTAAAGCATCCTTATTGGTTCGGAAATACTCTTGAGTTCGAGTTAAGGACTCTGCCACAGGATTGAGATGGCGTCGAACATTCAAATATTCACGGTTCAACAGTTCGAATTCTGTACGTGATTGAATGGAATGTCCAGTTTGTAGAGAGAGAAGAAGACCATAGAGAGACTCACCCGCTGGCGTTCCTGGGGTTACAGCCAATGACGAAGCTCCAGTAGAACCGTTTCCATCCGATAAACCGTTGTGAGATAACGAAGCTAAGCTTCCTGGCACGAGTGCTCCCGCGCCGTATCCTGATCCTAGGGCTGAGCCAAGGCCACCGTTCTTCAAAGACAGTTTTTGGTGTTGAAGTTGCAGCAATTGTTGTTCGGATCCTTGATGAGAGAACATCAATCCACTCAATGATAAAGTGGACATGTTCGACGCAGAGTCCGCTGAAGGAACATCCATTAAAGAGTTCTCCCGCTGAAGCCAAAGACGTTGTTGAGTTCTATTTTCATAATGTTGTTGCTGCAGTTGTTGAGTCAGCAGCGATGTAGACTGTCCATTCTTTAGAAACGTTTGAAAGTTGTTGGCAGTGGGAACATTGGTCCCTGTTTGATTGCTAGTAGAGACAGTTCCATGGCTTGAAGATCCACCAGAGCCACGAGATTGACCCGATTGTGTTCTCTGAAGATTAGTGAATATGGTTTGGTTTGGCTGAAATGAATTTACTGTTTCCACAGTTCGATTTGTAGTGATAGGCTCAGCCAACATCGGGTTGACATGGAAAGAAATGCCACTTATGGACTCTGAATGGTTTGCAAGAGGGTTTATGGGTCCCAACGCAGGTTGCAGAGGAGGTGGGATGTTCTGATCGATTTTTTTGGTCACTCCGGTCGATTGGGAGAGAAGAAGCAGACCCCCATACATGTAGGAGAACTTGTTCAGGTTCAAAAGCAGCGGATTGCTATGAATGTTACCATTGGCATCTTCAAACTGCGAGCCCTGTTGTTGCTGATCTTGCAGTACTTGCTGAAGTTTCAGAGACACCTGCTGTTGCAGTGCATCTAGCGGGTAGTTCAGAAGCTCCAGCAGTTGTTCGCCGCCCTGTGAGTCTCGCTTAAGCTCCAGTAATTGTTCCCCCTGTGGTCCCCGTTGGAGCCCCCGTCGTTGTTGTTCCTCCGTGTCTTCATCCATCAGGCCTCGCCGCACCGTCCGCAATGGGGCCAAACCAGTCCTAGCCGTCTCCTCCAGATCCTTTACATCCTCAAAGTCTTCGTCATCATCATCGTCATTCAATCTCAAGATCGCCTTTTCCTTCTTCGTGCTACTCTTGATTCCACTCAACCCCGTCACTCCTAGCGCCTTGAGACTGTTACTCGACCTACTGGAAATCAACAGCTGATTCAGCTTCAGCTTTGTCAATGGATGGAGCCCCGATAGCTTCGTTAATGACCGATTGCTCCTCTTTAGAGAATTATGGCGAATGCCCTTCGTCAATCCATCAGTAGATTTGGACCGGGCCAACGATGGCCGAATCAATCCACCTGAACCTCCTGAGACGTTCTTAACTTGCGGCAGTACCAGCTTGGTATGTGACAACGATCTTCCATGGGTCCCACCACCAACTTTCCTCTTTAATTTGGCTTGGGTTACAATTGAAGGAGTAGACACAGACCCAGACGCAAACTTTGGCCTCATTCGCAGCTCTTGCCCGGTGTTTTCAGCCCCTTGTCGCTCCTCCGGCACATCCATCATCACTTCCGACATTATATGGCGCTGTTCGGTTTATCTAGTTGTCGATGATGATGCTTTCGAAGGAACAAAAGTTGGTTTTGCTGCCTTTCTTGCTTAGTTCACAATTCGAAAATGGTAACCGCTAGCAACAAAACCGCACTGCATGCAAGACTTCAAAAGTGCACACAACGGCACCCTTGGTGGAGAACGATGGGGCAGCTGGTGGAGGACTCTCACTGAAATATGGGCCATTGGGAGAACAAATTCATCACATGAGGGTTATTCTTTGAATGCATACGCTGTCCAAGGACTCTCCATAGATTTGTAGCTGCCCATAGACAACTTATCAGATCATTCTTGCGAATGGAACAAGAGGAGCGCAGGCTGACCCCGCGCTAAATCCTGGGGCTCCGACCGTCTGCGAACCCATTCGTTGGGGGGGAGGGCAGAAGGGACCCACAGCGTGGACCTCTGGCTCACAGTTCCTAAGTTAAGAACCCCAGCAACTCCCGCAGGGAGCAGCTCTTCGCAGGAGTCTCCATGAAATGGCCCCAGCGGAGCGGTAGTTAAGTCCCTGGGCTCTAATACTTAGGGGAGGTCCAAGACGCTCCGCTGGCCCCTGCTCGGGGGGAGCCACTGCGTGGAGCATGGCTCGCTGCGCTCGAGTTCTGAGACTTCCCGTAGGGAACAGCCCTCCGCTGGAGTCTCCATGAAATGGCCCGAGCGGAGCGGTAGCCTGACCCCTAGTCTCCAATGTTTAGGGGAGTCCATGACGCTCCGCTGGCCCCTGCTCAGGGGGAGCCACAGCGTGGGGCCTGGCTCGCTGCGCTCGAGCTTTGGGGGTTTCCCGCAGGGACCAGCTCTCCGCAGGAGTCTCCATGAAATGGCCCGAGCGGAGCGGTAGTGGACTCACTTGGAAAGCTAGGTTTAGCGACGGCAAGACGATACGTTGTTACAAACGGACGATCGTGTACAGCTAAGGCTCGGGGCACTAGCTCCCTACACAAGAGCCTCCACCATTGGGGCCCAGCAGGCTACTAAATATAGCGGAACTCCCTGCTGGCGGCTCTTTTCTAGTCAACTCAATCGCGCGACCCACCTCACCTCACTGGATAAGGTCTGCATATAAACATCAAATCGATTAGAATATCTTTATCTAACAAGACAACAAAAGCTTTAAATGTAGCACAGACTGCTCAAATAGGTACATTCAACCATCGCAAAACTCTTGATACCAATTTCAAATATCTTATTATCTATCTTGACCCCCCTGAATCCACTGAGCTAAGCGGCCTGCATATAACCATTTTTAACGTTGGCCCTGGAGTTTCGAGACAGTCAATAGATTTAGGGGAGGATTTCTAGTAATTTTAGCGACACCTTGTCGCTCCGCCGCTCGAATTCTGGGGATTCCCGAAGGGAACAGCCCTCCGCAGGAGTCTCCATGAAATGGCCCGAGCGGAGCGGTAGCCTGGCCCCTAGTCTCCAATGTTTAGGGGAGTCCATGACGCTCCGCTGGCCCCTGCTCGGGGGGAGCCACTGCGTGGGGCCTGGCTCGCTGCGCTCGAGCTTTGGGGGTTTCCCGCAGGGACCAGTTCTCCGCAGGAGTCTCCATGAAATGGCCCGAGCAGAGCGGTAGTGGACCCCACCACTCGTCTTACAGAGCTTGAGGGCAACCCTACTGGATGCCACCGGTGAGAGCCACTGGGAGCCCCAGGTGAAGTTTTGCACCATTTGGTCTGGTTAATCTGTATGCACAACCACATAAGACAGCCGCAGAGAGAAGACTCAGCCCTTTGTCACAACGAACAGAGAATGACATAGCAAATCAGAAGAATAATCTAAAATTAGAATAATATTTCGATCTCCCCTATGTTACAGGATGACCAGATGTGTGTGATGATCTTTTTCTGAGACAGTAACCATGATCATTAGCCCGACATTCCAAGATCTGACCCAGTAAATTGATCTCTTGCACTTTGAAAAATCACGAGCCCGCAGTCGGCTCCATACATTGCCCAGCCTCGTGTTGACCTGAAAATCAACGGGCCAGCGCTAAAAATAAACGTCACGTGACAATCTATAAATTGTAGTTGATGTGGTTTCAGATTGAAGAACTAAGATAGGACAAGAACAGCAAACAGAGCCCGACTTTCTGTAACGTATTCATAACAATTCTCATTGCATGGAGGTCCCACTTGTTCAATCTGTCCAATTTTTCCGGTCAATTTTAACCCCAGCCCTCCTATCTTTCCTCTCTTTCTCCCAACTCTTATCAACTCGCAACTTGTCGCAGATTGGCGTCATCATCGTCTCGTTCAAAGGAAAAAAGAACGAAAATCGAATCGAACGACCTGCATATAGCCAAATCAAACTGTTTGCGATTTGCGTTGCTTGTTTAGGAAATTCTTCGATTTAAAATACCTGTCTAAGCCTTTTCTTTAGCTAAAAACCCAGGGTTTTTTCCTTTGAATTGAGTGATCAATCAGCAATATAGTGACTACAGTTGATTTAGGCTGTACCAGGGATAAGGACTGCTATTTTAAAGATAGAAAAGGCGGCCATAGTAGCACGCGTATCGAAGGACTTTTGAAGCCCACGGACCCAAAAAAAAAGAGCCACAAACTCGTCAACTCGTCAACTTCAGCCCAGTTAAAGGGAAGCTCTACGGCTGATTTTTTTTGGTTTATTGAACATTTGCTGTTACTTTAAATACTGATCTTGCTATTCAGCCTGTACAAGAACAAGATTTCTTGGAATCCAGCTACTCATCGCTAACAGATACCCCCTGAGTCTTCTTGACTTGTATCACTTCGAGATCATATCTTCCACTTAAATGGACCGTGATTACTACCAGCAATCTGGTTCGTACCATTACGATCCAAGACGAACTTACCCTGCTCCTCAATATGAGGATGATAATGAAGAGGAATCAATAAATTTCCAGCAGCCAGATCCTATCCATGATACGACTCATAGAAGTCGTCAGGTCTCATCCCATTACAATAACGATTACTATGAGTCTCCAGCACACATTTTCACGGCGCCTGAACCTCCTTCTTTGTTACCGGTGACTAATGACAATCCGTTCGACGAATCGGGCCATTTACAGAACTATGAAATGAATCAATTGCACGATTATAACAACTACTCAGGAGCAGCTGGAGCTAATGATCAACACAATATGAATGCCAATTATAGCAACGCGTTTGTACCGAATGTATACAACG
>JAKTYG010000272.1:0-14720 GCA_030564725.1 Chernovozyma sophiae-reginae | reverse complement strand
GCCATTTCATGGAGACTCCTGCGGAGAGCTGTTCCCTGCGGGAATCCCAGAGCTCAAGCAAAGCGAGCCGGGTTCCAACCAAAGTACGAGCCAGAGGAGCGTCACGACTCCCCCAAATACAGTGCGAGATTAGAATCTTACGGCAGAATTCTAGGGCACCTGGCCCATTAGGGAAAAGAATCACCTAAATTTAGCGACCTCGTCTCAAAAATTTTACTAAATCAACACGCAACTATATGCAGTACACTTACATCAGTCACTTCAGGGTCCTTTGAAGTGAAGACAGGGAAGTCGAAATTGGTGTCTGAGTATTTCTGTCTATCAGAAAGTCATTCTGGATGTGCCCCAGCTCATCTTTAAGAATCTCCAGTTCTCCAATCAAAGGGAAATCGTAGAGGATAACACAGTGTATATGCAGGATCTCAGCAACTCTTGGTTCGCTAACTTTTGCGGGAGACAAGAAGATGCAAAACTTAGGCTCTCGCATTTTTCTCCTTCGACTCCAGAACAGCGATGGGTCATCCTAGATTCCACTACTCTAGTACCGCTCCACTCGGGCCATTTCATGGAGACTCCTGCGGAGAGCTGCTCCCTACGGGAGACCCCCAACGCCGAGCGCAGCGAGCCAGACTCCACGTAGTGGCTCTCCCCGAGTAGGGGCCAGCGGAGCGTCGAGACTCCCCCGAGTTTAGCGCGACTCCTCCCTAGAAACAGCGCAACAGCGACCAGTCCCGTACCGCTCCGCTAGGGCCATTTCATGGAGACTCCTGCGGAGAGCTGCTCCCTACGGGAGACCCCCAACGCCGAGCGCAGCGAGCCAGACTCCACGTAGTGGCTCTCCCCGAGTAGGGGCCAGCGGAGCGTCGAGACTCCCCCGAGTTTAGCGCGACTCCTCCCTAGAAACAGCGCAACAGCGACCAGTCCCGTACCGCTCCGCTAGGGCCATTTCATGGAGACTCCTGCGGAGAGCTGCTCCCTACGGGAGACCCCCAACGCCGAGCGCAGCGAGCCAGACTCCACGTAGTGGCTCTCCCCGAGTAGGGGCCAGCGGAGCGTCTTAGGGGCCCCAATTTTAAGCAATGGGCCCTTTGGTGGATACTCGAGCGACAGCCAGCGCGACCAGCGGAGCTTTTCAGAGCGGAGAGGAAGCGAGTCCTCAAGTCACCAGTAGCCGTCCGCCGTCCGTTGCTGCTCCTCAGTAGGGAACAAGACAGAGTTGGTCCGGGCAAGTCCGTGCCAGTTTAAGCCAATCTTCTCCTTCCATCTACAAGTAATACTCCAAAGGCTGGTCATCCAAAATGCGAAGCAACTCGGACTCGGAAAGCTGGTTGGCTGAGATCGAGTTGCGAGGACCGAGATTATTCATCGGGCTGGCGCTCGTTTGATTCCACAACTCCACTTGGCCCGGAACCAGAATGTCTGGGCCCTCACCATTGGAAAAGAGCCTCGAGGCTTCGACATCCGGCAGATACTTCATGGCGATCATCAGGAGCCACATCTGGTCGATGTCTTCACTTGGATACTTGATGGAATTGGTGGGGGACTCTATGGAAGAGATTTCCGAAGGGATAGAGAACTCCTTAGGACTGGTATCGGTGGCCATATCGTCTTGATTGACAATGGTGGTGAGGGTCTTGTAGATAGTCTTGATCAACAAGCTGAATTCGTCCAATTGGGAGTCGCTAAACCTGAACAAGCTCAATTTTTTGACGTCGGGGGGCAATTTAGAAAAGAATTTCTTCTCCAATAAAGACCGGAATAGATACGAATGGGCCTTAGATATCCTCCACGAGTAGTAGTAGCGACAAGATAACTTGCGGAAGACAGTAGACATCAATCGTCCACAATTCAACATCAAGCTGTTCAACATCTCCAACTTCTTGAACTTCTTGTTGTAATTCAAATCGTTCTGAAGCTTATCCAAGTGGTCTACGTTGGTCTCCATCTCATGAACCATGTACCCAATCCGTACCGAAAAGGCAAGATTTAATTGGTTGACCTTATGAAGTGCCATCTGCAACACAGGATTCAAAGTAAGAGCATTGCCACTGTGCTTCCCACCCAAGATATCGAACGCTCCCGGGATTATGTAATGCAACGCAATCGAATACATTTTCTTCAAGTAGAAGAACGTAAGGTCGTTGTTCATCAGGTCCTCGTAATGAAGATACAAGTGATACAAGAGAGAGATCAATGCTCCCTTGAGGAAAAGAAAGATCTTCATCCGTATACTGGCATATACCTTCAAGATGTTGTCTGTCTTGAGACCCTTATAGGGTCCTTCAAAGGCATCGTCGGTAGCTGCCTCTCGTTCGAGATACGAAATGTAACCAGTCAATTGTTTCAAGTTCACCTTGCCGTTGATATTTAATACCAAATCAACAATGTTGGTGATATCGTCACGTCGGGCGATGAACCATCGGTATATTTGAACCGTGGCAATCTCCAAGTCCCACTTTTCCACGTTGCAGTTACCCTCCTTAATAAACGGTGCTTTGGTGTCGTAATGGCTCTTCAAGATCGAGCATTGGTTACCCACACTCAAGCACGAAGTCAAGTCTTCTCGCACCAAGAAGTACCACATCTTGCGGCCCAACATGTTGACCCTTTCGTCGTTAAATTCATCAGGAAACTTGTCAGGCTCACGATTCAACCCCAACGAAAACGCCATCTGGATCAAAATTGCGGTCGAAACCCTCGAATCTCCTCCATCGTGTCCGTCTCCTTCTTCAGGAGCGTATATATTGTACAAACGGTGGAACAAGAAGAACTGGAACACCGTCAAATTGGTGTTTCGTAAAGGCTGGAACCGATTCAAACACAATTTGGCGATGTCCACCGACGCCAAGTTGATCAGATTGTGGAGAAGATACTTCAAGTTCTTGGCCCCGGGCTGGGGATCATTGTTGCTCATGTTGAGCTCATTGACGGCGGTTCGATTGTCAAATAACGACAAGAACGTCAATCGAAGCACAAGGAAAAGGATGCCAATGTTGGCCAAATCAAGCCGGTTGATCACATGAACATCGGGAATCTTCTCATCCTCAAATCCTTCCTCCCCAACAAGTTTGGCGATCTTTTCCTTGAAGTCATCCTCATCCAAGAAGGGCATTGATGGATAAAGATGGCTGAAAAATCGATTGATAAGTAGCCAAACCACCTTCTTCTTGGGAATGAAAGCCTTGATATTCTCTATTAATTGAAGCTCGGGATCCAACTGTCCATCAAATAATGTCCTGCCAAGGGTGACGGTACTTTGGTCAAGTTTAGTGGAAGAATCAAACCGGAACGCTTTCACTTGCTTGAGGTGTTTGAACGGAGTCACCACGTCGAACCCATCGAACTCTAGCGCTCGTTTCTTGAACTCTTTCTCTGTCTTTGGACGAAAATTAGGATCCGAGAGAGATGAACCTTCCAGTTTATCTTGCTTGCTCTTCAATTCCCGTTCTATTGGACCATCTCTCGTTTCTGCTCCTGTTTGTTTGGGTATTGCACCTGGACCCTGTACCAGCGCCAGCTCCTGATCGGAGTCATCGCTATCTCTGTCTGGATCACTAATTGGCAGTTCTCTCTCGACGGTCTTGCCCAAAAAGAAGCAATGAGTGAAGCTTTCTCGATCTTGCACTGAGAATTTCCAAATAAGACGCAACCAAGAGTCCTTCTTTATGTAGCACGCCCACGAGAGCGGACCGTTGTTGACCCTTCTGTAAGGCTCCTGAATGAAAAAAGGCGAATAATTTTCGTAGAAATTGATCGTTTCATCCTCAGAAGCAATTGGATTGAAAGCAAAAGTGGCATCCTTTTGGCTCAAATTGGCCTCTCGAGAAGGCTTGAATTCCAAGAGAACATTATCTGGGGATATGTTTCCCGAGGGGCGACTAGGGATGGAGTTGACGGTGTTCTGGCCCAAATGGATGGGATTATTGCCGTACGACATACCGGGAGACATCATAAGGGGCACTGGATTGGCAAACGACCGGTGATCGAAGATGGGTTTAGAGACTTGAGGGTTCCAATATTGATTCTCGTTCGCGGGCGAATTGAGGGAAAAGCCAGGGATTGATTTTGCCAAAGGAGGTGTTCCAGTGGTGGCAAGAGACGATGCCAACGTGCTGTGGAGGGAAGAGACAGGCAAGTTAGCGGAGACAGAGTCAGAGATCGAGCTATTCACAAGGGAACCGGTATCATGAAGTGCCACAGAGTGGCCACGAATGGAGCCTTGGAGGTTATTGGACAGCGGCTGCTGCAGAGGAATGGACAGCGGGTGTTGCAGAGGAACGGCCATCGATTCTATACCAGCGCTGGAGCCTCCAGGCCCCACAACGTTGCCTGAGCCTGGATAAGACATTCTGATACTCTCCACAAAAGCCAGACTTTCATCAGGTCCCGACAAGATATTGGTACCAGCACCAGGGAGTCCAGCAATGGGCTGTCCTCCTCCTCCATCTTCACGTCGCCTTTTTTCACCACCAACTCCAGTCGATGTACCAATGCTACCCCTTGCCCCGTTAGCACCCCCCAGTTGTTTGCCACCATTCGTCTTGCTGCCATGTTGTTCCTTATCAAACGAGATGGTTTGCCATTTGGTATCATAAGAACATGAGCTTTCACACTTCATCTTGACACAAGAAGAACAGGGGTGGTTCTTATCGCACTTGATCTTCCTTTTCTTGCAATTGAAACATACTAGCGAAGGTTTATTCCTACGTTTAGATGGTGCCACCACTTTATTACCTACTTCCATCTCTAATTGCCGTCAAACTTGGTGAGCTAGTGGGAGAACAACAAATGTTTAAAGATTTGATTTGGGATTTGTACCCACGGCATTTCCTCAAAGAAAATTGAAACAATTGGAGTGCGACGGAGTTATCGGTTATTTCCGGTGAGGGTTCACCAGAGTCCAGAATGTTGCAACCAGAGTCGGAATTTTTCTTGTTTGAGTTGCAGAAAAACTGGGAAACAGGAAAAGAGAACAAGAAGGGGAAAGATTAGTTCAAGACAGAGCTATCAATCTACTTGTTTAATAGGCAGAATTACAATTTAGTTTGAGCTCTTGTTGGTTGGACCTTTTAGCGTCTTACAATCCAAATCTTCGAACGGTGTGAAGGCTGCGGCGTCCTGCGGCAGGCTCTCACAAAGAAACTTTAAATTGACATGCAGACCAAAGCATTGCTTGCTGTTCCACACATAATTATGCGTCATTGTTCTCCACCGCGCGGCGCCGTTTCGTGAAGACCCTAGTGGGCTAACGACACAGTCAGGGAAGTTTCTGAGACATTATTTAGGGATCAAGGGTCCTCTCCTTGCGGGGAATTGAACACTACATCAGCGAATGCATACAAACTGTAACGACACCACATTAGGAGCACTCCATTGCGAGGGCTCTCTTTCTTACTGAGCACTCTCTTACCGAGCACTACATTGCGAGGACTACATTACCGAGCACTAGAATACCGAGCACTCCATTACCAATTACATTACCAATTACATTACTGACCACTCCTTTGCCGTATCTTTTCATTATGTTTGAGTACATTAGTCAAGTGGGTAGCACAGCTGTTGGTTAAAGTTTTGGAAGTTGGTCGATTGAACTTCAGCATGCCAAGTGCCCACGTAGTCTCAGACACCTCCAGCACCTCTGACTCCACCAGCACCTCCAGCACCACCAGCACCACCAGCACCTCAACCTCCAACACCTCTAGTCCCCCCTCATCCTCATCCCATCACAAGTCTTCCTGTTTGGAAAACAATTGCTCAAACGGAACATCATTTAAAATATCAAATCTAGTCATTTCCTCAAGATCAAACCCATGACGTACAAAGTTGTTCGGATCTGGATCCCTAGACGTTCCACTTTCCTGACCCTGATCATATTTCAAAGAAATCATTCTCAACCATAGCAGATCAATTTGTTCGTTATCGATGAAATCTTCGTCGAAATCTTGCTTGCTGTTATCAGCACCAGTACCACAAGCTCCTCCATTTTCAAAATTATTCGATGGCTTCTCAACTTCAGCTGCTCTCCTGTAAGACATGTGTGAAAGAGGACAAAAGTCAGGTACCAATTGTTCCACAGTGGGGAACTTGTTAATGGTTCTCTCTATGATGGTATTTATCACTTTTAAAAATTCCAATGGATACTTGATAACGCAAATAGCCTTAGCGTTGGCATAATTATCCTGATAAAACTGAGGCTTTGTGATGGTTTTCAAGATGTAGGTGTGACCCTTGGTGATCCTCCAAGCGTAATAATAACGATTACTCAATTTAGAGATTGCAGAAATCGAAATCTCTGCACATCGTTTAAGATTCCTTGAGATCTGCATCAATGCATCCAAATTTTCACGATACGATGCATCGTTCTCATACTTGTAGGCATGTTGGTCATCTCCTACTGCGTAATGATAAATAATGAAGTTGATCCGAATGATAAGCGCAAGGTTAAGTTGGTTTGATTTATGAATGAATTGTTCCAACGTTGGATTCAAAACAAGATCCAAAATGTAATCACATTTACTTAACAACTTGAAATAGAAGGGCATTATGTTTCCGGTGGAGATGAGAACCATCTTCTTGATGTAAAAAAACGATAGGTCGATGTTCTTTTCCTCGTAGAAGAGATAGAAATGGAAATAGATCGACATGTAGAACGCTTGGGTTGCTATGACCATCTTCACACGAAGAGTCTCCTGGAATGACAAGACGCTCGACGCTCCTTCAACTGGACCCAGAAATATTTCCGGAGAGATTCCATGGATCCTTTCGGTGATTCTTTCGAGCTGCGATAGATCATAGCAGGCTTCCGACATCTTAGTACGGCCTTCCACGTTCAACAACTTCTTCAAAAGTCTTGTCATAGGCTCCCGTATCGTTGAACAGTAATTATACGAATCGGTGACCATTCGGTCCAAATTCTTGTCATTATTATTGGCAGATTCATCGGTATAGAAGGGAACTTTCACATCGGAATAGATGGAATCGATACAAATTGGATTACCAAATGAATAAGCTTGATGAAGGTCCATCAACACAAGATAATAAAATATCTTTCGGCACAAATTGTTGGTTCTGGGTTCATTACACACATCAGTAAACTTATCTGGCTCACGATTCAACCCAAGCGAATAAGCGATCTGGATTAGCATTCCATTGGAAACTTGGGAGTCTCCTCCATCTGCGCCGTCTCCATCCTCGGGAGCAAAAGTGTGGTAGAGTCTCATGTACAACGCCAATTGGAGGACCGATAAGTTGGTCTTTCGGAGAAGCTGGAATTGATCCAAACATTGCTGAGCCAAGTCGATTATGTCGATGTTAATTGGATTAGATAACAAATACTTCATTAATTGAGCTTCTGGAGCAGGATTGGTCGATCGCAAGTTCCCTTCATTGATCGAAACAACGTTAGTGAACAACGAAAGATACGATAACCTCAACAAGATGAAGAGAATCCCCACATGAGCAAGATCCAATCGCTTATCGATCTTAATCGATTCAATTACTTCATCCTCATAACTCCTCGGCCCAATCAATTCTTCTATACTTTGAGTGAAACACTGCTGGTCTATGAATGGAAGGTAAGGGTATAGTCTGGTGAAAAATTGGTCCAATAGCTTCCAAATCACTTTCCGTTTGGGTAAATTCAACCTGATTTTATCGATAAGTTGCAACTCTGCTCCCACTTTCCCCCGGTAGAAAGTCAATCCCAACTGAATAGTATCCTCATTGATATCGGACTTCATGTTATAATTCTTAAGAATCCTCTTGTACGGTAAGAAATCAACTTCACCTTCTGGTTCAAGCAACCGCTTGGTAAAGGCATTTTCGTTCTTGTCATCCGCTCCATTCTTTCCATTAAATGACGATGTAAGTACGTCTGCATTGTCCTGGCTCAAGTCCGAAGACTGCTGAGCAAAGATGAACGACGCATTGTTATCCTTGTAATTCTCCTTCTTCTCTACCATATAGTCCCATAGCATGCAAAGACCAGGATCACGCTTCATCAACGACGACCAGGCAAAGGGCCCATAATTGATCCTTCTTCGTGGCTCCTTCTCGTAGATCGAGGTGTACTTCTCGAAAAGATTGATAGACTCCTCGTTATCTCCAAACGGATTGACACCGATCAAGGGCTTAAGTTCGGTGACACTGCACAACCCGTCGTGGTACTCCTCGCACGTTTCGATGGTGCTCGATTTGCCTGTGTACTTCTCGCCCCATTTGATGGGAGGTAGCAGGATGATTGAGGAGTCCAACTTGGTTCCAGAATAGAAACCGTTGGCGCCGGTTGGATACGTTGACGGCACAGTAGCCGGGAATTGTGGCACCGGAGACATCTTGGGCACCATAGACGATCTGATTTGGAGCTGTGAATCAAAGAGATCTGGCTGAGTAATCGACAGCTGAGACATGGACGAGCTCTGAGAGAAACCTGCTGGACTTTGAGAGTAGATGGTCGGGCCGTGCGAGAAAGTTGCTGAACTTTGAGGGAAGCGGACCGTCAGAGGTTGGGAAAAGGTAGCCTGTATTTGGGAAGCTCCTGTTGTCAGTGAACCCCCCCAATAATACTTGGCCGCAGGAGTGTTTGAGTCCGTAGAGTTGACCATTGGCGAGCCAGACAACTTGCTGGATGTTTCCGATGTCGATTTACGGAGCGTCTCCTCTATCTGTTGCAATCTGTCCTTCAAAAAACTGAATTCCGACTTGGATATCACCATGTTTTCCGAATCTGGTGGCAGGTTCTGTCGTTGATCATTGGTGGGTCGAGGGGCAGGGAACGAAAGGAAACCTGTTGGCGTGGAGGAGGCATTGGATTTGAGCGAAGCAGCGTCACTACTGGGGACGCCAGTGGATGTGGTGCTGTTGGAAGCGGCACGGGAGGACATCAAGCTAGTGGCCCCCGACTTAACAGAGTTAGAATCGGTGGAAACCGAGTTGGTGGAGCCACGGCCAGTAGAGATGATGGGTGGCGATCCCGACTGAGGGTTCCTTCTTGAGTTTTCTTGGATCAACCGATATGTCATGCGGCCCGGATAAGGACCAGTAGCTTCAGAACCGGTCCCAACATCAACAAAAGGTCTACCAAGTTCACTAGCGCCACCAGCAGAAGCGCTACCACCAGGGCCAGCAGCAGCAGCAGCTGCGACAGCACCACCGCCAACACCACCTGTCTTCCTGGACTTCTTACCATTCAAATACATCCCTATAGGCACTCTAGCACTCTCAACATAAGGCAACAGCTCTCGTTGCTCCTGTTTGATTTGGTTCGTTTGCTCTTTACTGTAAACATAGTTACAACAATCAGCTATATTGGCCCTGACACAATGACCACAGGGTCTTCCCTTGTCACACTTGATTTTCTTCCTCTTACAGTTCGCACATACCAAGCTGGGTCGCTTCCGTTTCTTAGTGGCTTCAGAAATCATGTTGTTGAAGATAAGAGAAGAAGGAACTCAACTGAGAGTTGTTCGAGTTGTTCGAGTTGTTCTACTAATCGAATGGTAGAACCTTGATGAGAGGTTCCTAAAGGGGTAAGTGCGAACTTTTCGGCCGAAACTTTGTTTTTGCTGATCGGAGTTTAACCCGCCGGCTTTGATGAGAAATCAAGAGATGAGGAAGAGAGTTCAGTGAGCGGTTCAAGGAAGACAGGACACACTTGAATATGAAATGTGTGTGGTGGGGATATCATGTGGGAAAGCGGAGTAGATATATTGGATATGATCAGCACTTGAAAGTTGCTGATTTGCTGGTTTAATGGGGTGTGAAAACCAGATGGATTGCTGTGTAGCGTCAGCTTTCCTGTGGCGAAGTGGTGGAGCGGATCGAGCGCGGTAGGGGGAATGAAGTGAGCTGCGAGACAACCTGGAGAGGGAAGGGGGACGGGGGCTTCCAGCGAAGGCTCCTAGCGAAGGATCCTAGCAAAGGCTGCTAACGAAGGATGCGTGGCTTTTAGCGAGAAAATTGACCCGCAAATCAACCACCGACCCCCCCTTTCTCCCCTGTATTTAGTGAGCACCAGAGCTCGACAAACACCCGTCCCCGTTAGCACTCTCCCGTCAGACCCTCCGTTGGAGACCTGTGCTCCGCGAGCACCGAGTACTTAGAGCAAGTGCTCCTTCTACCAATCAGTAATCTACACATTTCTAGTCTGCATATATACATGTATATATATCGATTGTCATACGGTCATAATTATTAAAATACTGAGCTACTGAGCCACTGAGCTACTGAGCTACTGAGCCACTGAGCCACTGACCAACTGAGCTACTGCACTGCTGACCAACTGAGCTACTGAGCCACTGAACTGCTGACCAACTGAGCTACTGAACTGCTGACCAACTGAGCTACTGATTCTGCACGAAACATCCCATAGCGGTCCCCCCTCCTCCTCGTTTTGCGCTGTTACATGAAAGTGTTTACCAACTCCTTCTGTCATTACACTCCCTGACTAAAGATCTGATCCAAAGGAAGATCACTGAAGAAATTGAAATGATTGGAATCTTCAAAATCTAAAGTCTTCGTTGGATCATCAGTGAACTGACCACCAATTGCTCCATAATCAAAATCAGGTAAACCTTCTTTTGCTGTCGTTTCAATCTTGGTAGACAACATCAGCAACCACACAGAATCCACTTCGGCACTATTGCTGAACTGCAAATCTTCAAATTCACTCGATATCACGTTTGTTTTGGCTCTCAAACCAACAGGATTAGCTGGTGAACAATTAAATTTCAGATTGCCAACTTGACTCAGTATCATACCCTCATGGCAAAGTTCAACATTCTTTTTCCTACGAAACAAATTTTCCATTTTAGCACCTCCACAATGTTCAAACACAATCTCTTCCGCTAATTTCAATGGAGGGCCATACAAACTATGAAATTCTTGGATTTGAGCATAATTCAAATCTGCACTTGGAGTATAGCCTGAGTTATGCTTATAGAAATCCTCGCTAGTGATGATTTTCAAGATATAACTTTGAGTTTTGGTCACACCCCAAGCATAGTAGTATTTATCACTTAACTCAGATAGTGCTGCAATACACACTCTAGCACATCTTTCCATATCATCTTCTAATTTAAGTAATGATTGATATTCTTGATGGTATAAAGGATCAGCAAGTTTTGCTGAATGGTCAGGGCGACTCTTCATCCTGAAGATTTGGAAATTGCATCTCACGATTGCTGCCATGTTGATTTCGCTGGTTCTATGGATTGTTTGAAGCAAAGTTGGGCTTAAAAACAAGTCATAAGCATCTCCAAAGAAGTCGTAGATACCATGAATGAATGGGAACAAGAAGGGAAGGATTTCCGCTACCGAAATGGCCAACATCTTCTTCAAATAAAAGAATTCCAATTCCAAAATTTGCTTCTTCTCGAAATAAAGGAAAAAATGATAAAACAATGACAAGTAGAAGCATTTCATCGAAAGAGAAATCTTTAATTTCAAGAATTTTTCATTCATAGATCCAACATTTAGAGCTGGAGTCGCATAATCTTTCATGGAACCAAACATTTTAGTTGTACAAATCTCAAACACATTCAAATGTTTAGTTAATTCGGAAAATTTGACCAGTTCGTTAACATTTAGTGTCAAACTAAGTATATCTTTCATGGGACCCTGTAAGAGTTCTTTACAGCAAGAATAGAACGAGATTATATTCTTTTCCATCTCAATGTCACCTACATTGGAATTGCCAGAGGTCTGAAACGGAAACTTAGTATCATAGTAGATCTCGTTGGTACTCAATGGGTTCCCAAATGTAAAAGAATTCACAAAATCCTGAACTATAAGGGTGTACCATATCTTACGGCCCAAATTATTGGTCCTTTCATCGTTAAAGTCGTCTTTGAAGTTATCAGGCTCTCGATTGAGTCCTATTGAATATGCCATCTGGATGAGCATCCCATTGAATACCTGGGCATCACCTCCATCAGCTCCATCTCCTTCCTCAGGAGCAAACATATTGTAGAGTCTAAGGAAGAACATACACTGGAACAAAGTGAAGTTGATCTTTCTCATGATCTGGAATTGATCCACACATAGCTTTGCTACTTCAATGATGTTGACATCGATTGGATTTTGAAGTAAATATTCGGAATTTTCCTTCAACAACGCATGTTGATGAAGACTGGTGTTGAGTGTGCCGCCCATGGTTGGAGTGCTCAAGGTATCATTCTCGTCACGCTGACGGAATAACGAGTGCTTGGACATTAAACTCAAGTAACTGAATCTCAACACTATAAGCAAGATCGCCAAATTAGCAAAATCAAGCCTTCTGGTGACATTCAACCGCTCTATCTTCTTGTCCTTATAGCTCACCGGTCCAATAATTTTGATAATTTCTGCTTTAAACTCCGACTCGTCAAGGAAAGGCAAATTTGCATACACGAACCCGAAAAATCGATCGATAAGAAGCCAAATCACCTTCTGTTTAGGGAGAATACTTTCAATCTGAGAGATAAGGTTCAATTCCCGATCGAGGTTACCTGAAGATGAAAGTAAAGCAGGACAAAAGATCAGTTCACTGGTCCTACTGGAGGTTCTATAGGGTTTTTCCTTTCCGGACTCTCCCAGCGGAGGTGTTACTGAGGATGAGCCTGCTTGTAAAGTGGAGGCTGAGGTACTACGCGAGCGAAGATCACTCATGTTGGAATGAACTATAGCGCTCAAATTACTGGCATTGACGTTGGAAACACCAGATGAGAAGCCAGGAGTATTACTCCCACCAATCAAGCTGTTATTCCGTCGCACAAGCCCCAATGATTTGGAAAAAGTTGTTTCTGGTTCTGGTTGCCCTTCAGATCCTGCTTGTGGTGGATGGAGCAACTTGGCCTTGTGATAAGGCAACAAGTCCACCACTCCACTGGTTTCCATTTCTTTCGTTTCAAACGACGTAGACCCAGTCGACTCCTCAGGTCTATTTGAATAAAAAGATCCCAATTTTTGTTTACTGCTGTCCTTCTGTTGCTGCATGTAATATCTTAACATCTTCAAAGTAGGGTCTTTCCTCAGGATCGATGCCCAAGAAAACGGACCATAATTGGTTCTTCTGGAAGTTTCGTAATTCTGTATCGAAGTGTAGTCTTCGTAGAAGTTGATAGTATCATTGGGGTTAGTATAAGGATTGATTCCGATTAATGATTCTTGACTCATAGACTGGCCACCATCAGCGGCAGTTGAAGCTGACTCTGAGCTGAAAAATTGAGAATTGGTGTTGGAATTGATCCCTGAAGAGTTTGTAGCGGTAGACGAGGATGTTGTAGAAGAAGCAGGAGAGACCATAACCGCCGAATCTGCAACTCCTGCTCTATATTTGACCCCAAGAATGTCTTCCAGTCCCAAAATGTGATAGAATGGGAAGCCAGCAAGTGGATCATCTTTGCTGCTATCGAAACAAAACGCTTGGTTTAGTGCTGGGAACTTAGTGGAGTTGATCAAAACACGAATTTCCTTAGATGGAGGTACTGTAGTAGTCAGCGAATCTTTCTCTGTGCTATCAGCGGATGCCTGGACATTGAGTTCTACATTGAGCAACCGTTCCTTAAGAGCCTTTAACTCCGAAGCACTCACTAGCACCATTTGATCTACTTCGTATGGCTTACCACTGATGGGTTTCTGGTGGTGGTTGGGATTGAATTTGGTAGTCCGTTTGCTCTGTTCGACGATGGCGATGGGTTGGACGGCACTGCGAGAATACGACGAGTGCAGAGACTGCGGATGGTGGTGATATTGATGCTGCAGTTGCTGTTGCGGTTGCTCTTGCAGTACAAACGGAGCCACGCTCAGCGGCACAACAACCTTCGTCTTGATACCCGAGCCACTGTCAACCTTCAGTACCTTGTATCCATTCTTCCGTTCAGCCATCGGCACCCAGTTGGGTCCATATTTGCACTTGTGAGAGAAGTTGTTCTTGACACAAGAGCTGCAAGGTCGACCTTTGTCACATTTGACCTTCCTTCTCTTGCACGGTTCGCAGACCAAACTCGGTCTGTTTCTCCTTCGAATCGGAATATCTTCATCAATGGAGTTCATCTCGAGCACTCACTCACTCACGCACTGGCAATTTTGATGATTTTACGTCTAACTTGCAACTGATTAGCAAGAGAAGAACTTGAATGTACCCGTAGTCTGTTGCCAGATTTGTTTGGAGTGGCAATGGTAAAGATGGTTTTGTGGCATCTGTCGGCCAAACTTCCTAACTGGGACAATTGAAAGGTCTGGAACAGCGTCTGACATCGCCATGGCCCCAGCTGATGGCAAAACTGCTTGTTGGGAGGACTAGCGTAGGGGTCATGGAAAACAAGGAAGGGTCATCGCCCACGAGATTGCAATGAGTGGGAGGAACGGAGGAGAAGATTTACGTATTGATGCATTTATGGAGGGAGCAAAGTGACCTAAGTGAAGTGACCTAAGCGAGGCGATCGGAGCTTAGGGCCCTGAGCATTGATACCCACGCAGTAGATTCTCGCGAAAAGTGACCAACGGAGCCCCAGTCTCCCCTAGATTTAGAGAGGACTCGGCGGGGGAGATTCCAGTAGCGCTCCGCCGTCGAGCGCAGCGAGCCTGGCCCCACGCAGTGGCTCCCCGCGAGCAGCGGCCAGCGGAGCGTTAGAGCACGCCTAGCTAGAGCCATTTAGGGAGAGAAGACTCACCCAGGGGGGGTCCACTACCGCTCCGCGGGGGCCATTTCATGGAGACTCCTCCGGAGGGCTGTTGCCTGC
>JAKTYG010000271.1:0-14783 GCA_030564725.1 Chernovozyma sophiae-reginae | reverse complement strand
GAACAGCCCTCCGCAGGAGTCTCCATGAAATGGCCCTAGCGGAGCGGTAGTGGATAGAACCCTTTAACTCAGAGGGAGCCATTGACGCTCCGCTGGCCGCTACTCGCGGAGAGCAACTGCGTTGAGCCTGGCTCGCTTCGCTCGAGCTTTGAGTTCTCTGGGCTTGGGTTCGGGGTTTCCCGTCAGGGAACAGCCCTCCGCAGGAGTCTCCATGAAATGGCCCTAGCGGAGCGGTAGTGGATCTCGTAGTATGCCGGGTCACAGCGGACTCTTGACGCTCCGCTGGCCGCTACTCCCTTAGAGCCAGTAGACGAAGATCACCTTCGACACGGTCAACACCTGAAATATCTCCACTACTCTTCATCGGAATAATCAAAGTCGATGCTGTAGGAACTTTTGAATCTTTGGCTCATTGATCGGATCTCCTCTGGAGAATATGATTTCTGATGCAACAGGATATTCTCAGGTCGCGAGAAAGTCAAATCCACTGCCAGTGGTTTCATTATACTTGACGGATTAGTTGCGTTGTGATCAACGCTGGAAAGGATACCGATATCGGCATTCATTCCAGACGTGAAAATAGTCGACTTGGCATATTTAACCTTCTCATCGATCCCATGGCTCTGTTGAAGACGACTTCGCATTGTTTGACGCTGCGAAATGTCATCCTCATCATCTCCATCCTGAGCGTTGGTAACGATCTCTAGTCCTAGTTCTTTCCTTTGCTTGTTCGATAAGGGGAGGTCCAAACATTGGTCCTGCTTCTTAACCACCTGGTAAAGAGCCAATAGTATATTGGTCAACAATAAAATGTAAATTGATCTCTCAAGAAAGCTCCAATACAGCTGCAAAGTAGAGCCCAACACGACATTATTGTATGCTGATCCGGATATGACCTGAGACGAACCAGCACTCATCCCATAAGAGTTCTGGAAGGGAAGCTTTCTAGCCGAGTACAATGAAACTAGGTACAGCAACAACGACAATGTATATCGAAACACAAACAAGGCTATGGTACTCCATATCATGTGCCTGAACTGCTTCTCCTTGTTCACTTGTCTTTTAAGAGCCTCTTTAACCACTGGATTGAACCAAGTCCCAGTTGGCGTAGGTGTTAGTCCAACAGATCCAGCAGATTCTGGAGGTATTTCATCATCAATGTCATCATCGTCACCATCATTATCAATAATTGAGTATGCTTGTCTTCTATGGCTGAGTTTAGGAAATTCCAATGGTATTTTGGAGGAATTTACTCCAGTGCTTGCAGCGCTCTTTAGACCCTTGAAATATGTAGGAGGAAGAAACGCAGTCACTCCAGATTGAACCGACGCAGGGGGTTTGTAATAGATCGGTTCCTTGACAGCGGAGGAAACAGGACTGTCCACCGAATGGTGAAGATGCAGTTTATTGGAGTTTATTTGGAGTTTTGTCTGGTAAAGTTTAAAGGAAACCTCACTCATTGGAGTAAGATTGAGATTCTGCGGTTGCCCAGACGGTCCATGTAACGCTTTTATGTGCGGTTGCAACTGCTGCTCTTGGTAACCCTGTTGCTGTAAGTTAAGCTGTTGGATATATACTTGACGGAGATGTGTTGGTTGTGATTGGTTTACTGATTGCAATGGCTGAATCGATTGTGTTGATTGCGACAAGGGATACGTTGAGGGAGGACTAGGGAGACTTGTATCACTTTGTGCCCATCTCGCCCTTCTCTCCTCTCGTAATTCGTCACGTTCCTGTGCCCGAAGCTTCTCATACAAACTTCCAGAGCCCAAAAAGTTGTCTTGTTTCTGAAATATCAGTGTCTGTTCCCTCTTGTTCCCACTGTTCCATACATCTGGAACTGCATTGTTGGGAAGTCTTTTCAAAGGAGTGGCAAACTGACTGATGTTGATCGTCGATTCCTCGCCCAAATATGAATCCGAGAACATGTCTAGCTCTATGACTTCGTAACACAATCCTTCTAATATATGATCCAGGTCCGTAACAACAACATTCAAACCTAAGGCTCTCATTGAGATTGAAACTTGAGACTGCGACAACAAAAAAAAAACAAAAAACCGAAGGCTGTTGATGTGCTGCACATAACAAAGATCGTATTGGTGAAGAGTGCAGCATCTCACTCAGAAAGACCTGGCGAGAGGTCAGAGATCACCACTATGGATGGCCTTCCATGGGCACATTGAAAAGGTAAGGAACATTTCAGTAATGCACGAACAAGATAATTCATTTCGTCGTAGTTGAGTGGAGTGCCAAACATTATAGAAGACCTACATGCCTGTGTATTGACGATATTTAGGAGCACCTCAGGGATGTTCTTGATATTGTCTGTCCAATGAGGAGGATTCTTTATGAATGATCGGCTCTTCAACCTTTGATCTAGATCACACGCATGTTGAATGAGACAACTTTCCAAGCTACGGTGATCACCAGAGAATTTTTTCTGCAACATCCGAGGCAAATGGGTGAGTTTCAACGTACTTGACGAGTCAATGTAATCATATTTCACTCCCCAGGTCTCAAAATTATCTCGGTATTCCTGTAGCAATCCACACTCTTCCACGGTAGTGATAATGACAATCTCTGGAACTAGGGGCAAGCATAAGCTTGAGTTTGGATCCATGATATGGTCTAGTAATTGAGCCAAGAGCTGCTCTACGCGTACTCGTTCATCACATGCGTGCTGGTCCAATGCAAGTAATTTACCTCTGGAAGTCAAGAGAATGAACTTGCGATCCACTTGTTTAATTATGCGGTAATTGGGCTCTTGTAAGTCAGTTTTCAGTAGCAAACTATCAATTGTAGACGATCTTAGTGGCGTATGAAAACAGTCGGTCTGCTTTGAAAACTTGGACTGACCAGATGGCGACAAGCCAAATGCCAAGGGAGATTCCATTCCCAGGTCGACTCGTTTTCTCTTTGTAGGACTGACACTCAGTGTACGTGGGAAGTTAGAAATGATATCCTGCTTCGTGGTAGTCTTGGGAGATTTCAACTTCTGCATTTCCGCATGCCTCTTCAATACTCGAACAATCATTTCCCTTACCACACCAGAATGCTTGAAGGTCACAACCTGTTTACAAGGTGGTAACGGGATCTTACTCTCGATATTCAAGATCACCACAGCGTATCTTCGTTTCAGTTCTTCAAGGGGGAATGCTTTCCTAATTGCAAGACCCGTACTAGAGTCTAACATCATAATCCTGTCGTTAAGAAAACAATATTGGTACCTTTTACCCACGAAAGAAGTTCCAACGATACCAGTTAGTTTGAAATCTTTGGATTCCTCGTTCACTGGTTCGAATTCTGACAATGAGGTTTCACCATGAACGGCTCTAAAGATACAACAGCATCTTGATGGAAAGGTATCATCGCCATAACCGCAGCCATCAACAGCATGTATTCGAGGTACTTGAATGACCCGGGTAAGTTTTTCAGTTTCATGGTCTACTCTGTATACTTTGAGCTCCACTGGTTTCACAATTAGAGACTCAACCACAACCCTGCGGATATCTTCCATGTATTTCTGTTTGGAAATAGAATCATTCTGGTGTCTTCGTACTGGTACTTTTGCAAATAAATTCGATACAATTACAGATGTGCCACCTTCATGGGAGAAGGAATCATTCGCTAAACTAGACAAATCCACATACTTGTCAATACTTCTGTGACCATTGGAGCACCTTAACACATCAGGCAGGGAGCTCAGATCCCCTGAAATCACAGTCAAAGTAGCCATCTCCAGAATGGAATGCAAGGACTGTCCGGCAAACCCAAAGGAAGATACGCGAGAGAAACTCTCTACACCATTGAATTTAGAGGAATGGTACGGTAGAGCTACCTTCAGTAGATCCTCGGACCGAATTCCTATCCCGTTGTCCTTTACTTGCACACTTAGTGAGCGTAAGTCCACGATGATCGTTACAGATTTGGCTTGAGCATCTATACTGTTTTGAAGTAGCTCTCGTACAACATCACCAAGCGAACATATGGAAACCAGCGACTGAAGTCGTCGAGAAACCAAAGAATCGAGCCTGTGAATAGCCATTTTGGGTCTTCGTTTCAGTTTTTATTATTGATATTAGTAATAGAGGAAACTATTCTACAGAATAATAAGACAGAAATTTTGTTCTTACAGCAGATCAGTTGAGGTTAAGGATGACGTGAGGAAGGCAGAATTGCAGCTACTTGGGGGACCACCAATAAGATCTGACAACGACGAACAGTTGAAAGTTTCTCCTAAATATCAGATAATACTTTATGATGCAGCCCTTACTCCCGATTATATTCAACTAAATTCACCACAATCTCTGCAAAAAAAGCAACAAAGAGGAAGTACAACAAAGTTCTTCAGAAAGGTCTTCACTTGTATAAAGAATGGTTCCATCAAATCGTTTCTGTGGACTCTTCTCTTATCGCGAACAACCTGCATATGGCGCTTTGTGGCTCAACTATAAAGAGCAGCTCTTTCGCAACATAATCAAAGTGACTATCTCAATACCAAACACGCTAATTAACACTCCAACACTATCATTGCTGAGTCTGATTTGTGACGGAATTGGTCGTTGTAGATCAAGTTGAACCTTTTAACCAAATAGGAATCATTTTTGTTTCTTTAATTTGAGAATATCAAATACCAATTGGCCCTCGCTCGAGTCCTCATTTTCATTAGAGTGGGCCCTTCTACGTTTGGCAATTAGTAAACGATGGATTGGACAGAGGCTGATATTCGTCAAGTACAAGATCATATAGAACAATATCCCCATGTAGATAACCTTGAGGAGCTTTTCCAGGTAGTAGATTGGGAATTCCTCCTCAAGAGATTAACTGGCCATGACTATACTTCGATCTCTCAAAAGGTTGAAGAACTTTATCAGGATCGAAAGGAAATCATCTATACAAGTCAAATATTCTTTGATGAAGAGATCAACAACTTGGACAATTTATATAACATAGAGAGTAATCCATATCATCTGATCACAGGCACAATATTGGCTAATTTAAAGTTGTATCAATTTGTGTCGGTCACTGAAAGTAATGTTAGGACTGAAGAATCTGCTGGATCAGAAGTTGATGCTGATCACGACACAAACCAATCTTCTTTGTCTCCAAAAACAGCTACTGGAGAAATCCAAATGACAGAAGAGCGTGGGGATCAAGCTCAGATCACTCAATTTCCTGAGAAATCAATGAATGATAATAAGCTGTCACTTTATCTAATAAAACCAGACCTTTCCAATGCAACAAAGTCCACCAATGCAAGCTATACAAATGGACGCCATAGTAGTTTAAGTAAACCAGCACTTGCAATGATTACAAATGTTAACGTGTTAACTAAGGCTGATGTAATCGCTAATACAGTTAAGAAGAATAAGAGAGTTTCTGTTTTTGCTACTCCGTTATCTCCTTCTAAGTCATTATCTACTCCGTTCCAGTTAATGGAAAACTTTATACGAAGAAGAAGCTTTGGCAAGAGTTCACCTCATGCAAAAGAAGACCATGTCAATGAAACTAAGAGAGATCAAAAACAAGTTTCCTCAAATAATGATCCGTATGGCGACCAAAGACCTTCAATGGCAGCAATTAAGAAATCCAGAAGAGTCTCAATGGTAGAGGATAAACTACCAATGTATATTAAAAGACAATTAGAAGGGACTTCTACTCCTTTAACACCTCAAAAGGTTAGAGCGCCTAAGGAGAATAATAATTCTCCATCCAAAAATGCCACAAGTACATCCAGAACTACATCCACATCCAAAACACAAAGTGCACCCGTCACTACAACTCAAGCACTGGTGCAAACTTCATTACAACCTGCAGCTACTTTGATTGATACAATTAATGAGAAGCCAATATCAATTGATCCTTCTCGTGCCAATTCTCATGCTTCGGGATCTCCCAAAGTGTATAAGAATCTGACTTCTAGGCTTCAAAATGTCCTTGAAAATTCTCAATCTCTTTATACCATTGCCAGAACACTTCCCGAGAACACTTCTCGTGATGAAAGTCAAACCACTACTACGTCAGATTATCTAAATGATCTTACTAATGATTCTGACGATGACAAGGAATACATTCTGCCAACACTGATGTCTCGATACCTTGGGTTTGATGGCGACAACGAGTACTTTCCCGACATTGACTTTGACAATATTAGTGACCAAGAGTCAGAAGATACCAATAAGAACAGTAGAGATGAAGATGACGACTACTTATTTACGGTGGTACATGATCAATAGGAATGGAATACGAATTTCTAATTTCTAATGTACAACAAGCTAGATAAGTATATATATCTAACAAGATGGCTGGTAGAATGAATTGATCAATAGTCGATTTTCCACCAGATGCAAAGTTTCAATAAAAAAAAAATGAATGATGAAATACAAATTGAACCCAACAACAACCACGAGAATCCATTGAGCATTCCACGAGCATCCCATGAGCTTCCCACGAGCATCCCATGAGCTTCCCACGAGCTTCCAATGCATCCCAAGCTAACCAAATACTCAATTTAAAATGATATGTCGGCTTATGCTACACACAGCCACGACAGGAACTTTCCCCCTTTCATTCTTCCCATTTCAAGAAAACTTCTGGTTGTAATTTCGGATTGCAGTCAATGAATATTCATACATATACATGCTGAGAGCACTTGTTGGTGCTGTTTTGAGTACACTTATTCCAAAACCTTTGTAAAACCCGAAAATACCTTCTTTACTTACAATGGTGGTGATGAGATTCCACATTGGTACTCCCAGTCTATTCAGTTTATGGACAACGTCATGCATTTGCATTCTTTTCCGGATGGTATCCAAGGGGAAAGTGATTCCTTTAGATATTGCACCAGCCAAAAATCCACATATGGCCTCTATAAAAGGAATATCGTCCTTATATTGATTGGAGATTTCCCTACTAATCTCATAAGTACCAAACATTAATCCAGTAGTGGTGGTAACTGATAAAGCAGCGGGTCTAAATCCTGCAAAATAGCCTTTGATACCTTGATTGGTCCATATATCTGCAATAGAAGACTTCAAGGAAAGGAAATTTCTAGATGAGTTTGCGGCAAGTCTGGTTCGTAATAAATCCAACGGGTAAGTTACACTTGTACTAGCAAGTCCAGCCCCTGCACCTACAATGAATGAATGCATCGATGGTCCTACCTTTAGACGGGGAGAGGTTTCTTGCAATTCACTTAATGCCCTATTTAGAATCGAATATGAACTGAATTGCGCCGCCCCGTACATAATATACATCATTTCAGCGGGCACGTTACCTTTCCAAAAAGCTCGTAGCCCTTCATTTCGAAGAATCGATTTAATTGTAGCAGTAGTTCCAATGCACTTTCTAAAGGGAAGTGTTTGGAGTTGCAATCGTATTTTGACGGTATCCAAAGGAGCTGTAAACATCCTGATGATGTTAGTAGTGTTTGCGAGGTGAATTTAGCCCTATCTGACTATAGTAATGTATAGAAATAGATGGAAATCAATGATTCAGTTAAAGATAAGGAAGAGCCGAGAGAGCAAAGTTAACAAATATAAATGGAGACTTACCGAGCTACAGCGCCGGATATAGATCCGGCAATCAATGATTCATAGACAGAAACTTCCGAGCCCTTACGAAGATGGTCCTCTCGTGGCTTAGATTCTGACATTCAAGTTTAAAATGAGTAGTGTGCTTTGAATAGTCCCATGAAGTTGTGATGGTCTTCATGAACAAAATGCCAATTTTGGGGAAGAAGAGTCCAAAAGACCACGGGCACGTGACGGTAATCAATTCTGTCGTTGGACCTTAAAGGTCTCGGAGCTGTAGATCCCGACTACCATACAGAAGTTTAGCGATAATGAGGAAAAAGCAATTAACTTGTATCAGAAGAGATTGCAATAGGCTCACGAGCTGGAGATACTTGGAGTCATTAAACGATAGAACAAGAGCCAGAATCCATTGTAGGCTCCTGAAGAGTTGACCTTCATTCACAATCTGGAAACAGTTATAACTCGTGTCACGTGATTATGCTTAAAGCTCCATTGCGATCTGGTCGACTGTCCATTTGTGGAGTTGCAAAATTGCAACCTTTCGCCAAAGACGCCGAGAAAGAGAGAGATAGAGAGAATATGAATTAGTTCTACACAAGATTAGTCACTAGACCAAGGACACAAGACTAATATTAACAGCTAAACATCTAAAAATCAATTGGGTAACTTCATCCATTGATCTCTCAGTGGTCCAAAGCTCTGGGCTAAGCTCTGGGCTAAGCTCAACACTGAGCTCAACACTGAACTCAAGACTGAACTCAACCTCAGTCTGAACACCAGCCTCAACCTCAGTACTCTGCCAACACTTCCTTTAATATCTCGGGATACCATCTTGCTGCAACATCCTGATGTGATTTTATTCGATTTCTAAACACAGAATAACCCACTGGATGTTTCGATATGTCGGGAATGAATTGAAATCCAACATCAGTACCCCATTTTTCTATCTTTCTGTCTCTTTCATCCTTAAGATCCAAAATATCTTGTGGAATATTCTTCACTGCAGATTTAGTAGAATCTAAATCAATAGTTTGAAAGAAAGGAACCGAAATTCTGGTACCACTACCTGCTTCTGGAATAAGAACTCGATGAATTGTTGCCTTACAAACACCTTGAGTGATTGCCTCCAAAGTTTGTCCTACATTGGTCACAAGGGTACCTGGAATGTTTTCTACAGTTACCCATTCCCCTTGATAATTCTCAACTTGTAAAGAATTTTGATGAGGAGTCACTTGATAAATGAAAGTTAACAAATCAGAATCTCTATGAGGTCCAACTCCTTGACCTGTACTTGGATTATCATTCAAAGCCAAAGATTTCAGATTTGTAAGTTCTGAAGAATCAGGATAAGCAATAAATTTCATTTTTGCTTGTTGATTTGGCTTAAAATACCCATCCAAAGCATTTGGAGGCAACCCAATTGATTCACATACAAGTTGTCTAACAACTTTACTCAAATTAGACATCTTTGCCAAATAATTTTCAATTACTGGTCTAAATTTTGGAGCATATTCGGAGTCTGGCCATAAATTTGGACCTTCAATATTCTTATAAATGGGATCCCCTTCCTTTGGAGATGGTAATTCGGTACCCAAATCAATTTGTTCTCTCCAATCGGTATGAAGGGCAGTGATTTCATTGGCCAAACGAGTGTATCCAAGGAAATGACGAGAATTGATCATTTCAACTTCTTTCTTTACATGTTCAGGAAGTTTAAAGAAATTGATTGATTCCCTTGAAATATCTTCAAAATCTGATTTTGAAGGTCCAACTAACTCATAATTGGATAAAAGAAGGAATCCAACTTCTATAATAGCATGTCTTAATTGGGCTAAGAATTGAGGTTTAGTCTCTTCATTTAGCGCTTGGGCCAAATCAAGCATTGGAATTTCATGGAAAGACATTGCTTGCTAACAAACTACACCACAGAATTTAAGAGATATACAATAAAAAGAACAAGACCCAGACAAAATCGACCTTCAGGGTATCGACAACATTAATAATCAAGTTTTTTTGTACTCGAAATCATACGTTACTATTTGCATTTAGTCATTAGCATAGTTGAGGAGCCACAATTTTTGTGCTAATGACTATCCCCATATTGGGCTTTAACGAGAACCCCCAATCCGGCTGGTGGACCAAGAACAAGAATTGAGAAAGCACGCTAACTTTAGTGAGTGAACGCACAAAAAGCCCTAAGAAGACGCTAAAAGAAGAGAAAGTTATATGCAGTACGCTTACATCAGTCAGTTTAGAGGGGTTCAAAAACGATGAAATATCCATTAAAAGACCATCTGATGATTCCGTTGAGTAAAGGAATCCGTTTAATATATCCTAATACCAATTTCCAAAGCCTTTGGTTCAAATATAAGTAAATATTCAAGAGTATAAGAGTATTACGTGCAGGACTCGCCAATTGATTTTCGTACGAAGTTGTGAGCTCGTCTAGTTAGCACCAGGACACATTTGAGACAATCGAGCGAGAAAGTGAGCTGAGAGGAAATGCAGAGACTTTTCCGTTCCGCACTCCTTCACGATTAACATTTGATTTGTTCCTGTACCATTGAGTCTTTCTTATCTTCCTCCAGAACGTTTTCAATTTGAAAAAATCCAGCTGGTGCTGCATATAATCGTTCTTTAAATTTACTTTACATGGATTGAACACTGGAATAAGATGCTGAAAAAATGTCGATAAAACCTTTCAGTATCCATTTAATATCACTAATCAACAGCAGGATCAATTTGTCTTATTAGAAACTAATTTTTTTTCGCTTCATATTGTCAATCTATACGTCCTATTCAACTCTTTCATCGTCTTCTACCATATTCCACGGACGTGTGAGCACCACGAGGTTGTGTACCTAAAGAAGTTCAACAACGTAACACAAAACCTCAAATCTTTTAACTTTATCGCCTGCCAATTTTTGCCTGGCAACAGACTGACAGATCAACCAAAGCTTCACCTTTTTATCTGTTCCTCCCCTCCACCCCTTTAACTTTTAAGCAGTTTTTTTTTTCAAGGACTTGATAGTTCAAGACTTTTAGAGAATGCCGTCTCCGTTTGTTAATAATCAAGCAATA
Source organism: Chernovozyma sophiae-reginae (assembly GCA_030564725.1). Classification (NCBI taxonomy): domain Eukaryota; kingdom Fungi; phylum Ascomycota; class Pichiomycetes; order Serinales; family Debaryomycetaceae; genus Chernovozyma; species Chernovozyma sophiae-reginae. The sequence continues at coordinate 4,167 of JAKTYG010000271.1, read as the reverse complement.
GATGATGCTCAATTGTTGGTGCCTAAGGCTTGGCTTCTAAGACCTTATGTTTGGCCATTCACGATAATTTATCCAATCTTTTTGCAAATATATCTTAATCATTATGATACTTATATTGTTGGAAGTGAATGGACTTTTGTTTATCTGCTTACTCTTGTTTCAATAAACATTTTATTCTGGTTGATGCCTCATTGGAATATTGAAATCAATAGAAAATTCAATTACAGTTCGGTTAAGACTATTGATGAAGCTTCTCATATTAAAATTGTTCCTGCCCCAAATTGTGGAGTTGGTGAGATTTGTACCATTATCAGAGAAACTTTCCATGATGGTGAAAGACAAGTTTCTTTTCTTTATCAAAAGAGACGTCATTTGTTTCATAAATCAACTGGAAAATTCTCTCCTCCAGAATTCTTATTTGATGAAGCTCCAAAGCTTGAAATTTTCCAAACCCTGAAAGGTTTATCAGGAGATTTAGAAAAACTTACTCGTAATTATGGTTCCAATAAATTTGATATTCCTATCCCAAATTTCTTGGAATTATTCAAAGAACACGCAGTGGCTCCATTTTTTGTTTTTCAACTTTTTTCAGTAGCTCTTTGGCTTATGGATGAACAATGGTATTATTCTTTATTTTCTCTTTTCATGTTGGTTTCGTTTGAAATGACAACTGTGTTCCAAAGAAGAAGCACAATGGCAGAATTCCAAAGTATGGGAATTAAACCATACTCAATCTACGCTTACAGAGATTTAAAATGGATAGAATTACAAACTTCTGAATTGTTACCAGGTGATTTGGTTTCAGTCACAAGAACTAGTGAAGAAAGTGCAGTTCCTTGTGATTTATTGTTAATTGAAGGTTCGTGTATTGTTAATGAAGCTATGCTTTCTGGTGAATCTACTCCTTTATTAAAGGAATCTATCAAATTAAGACCTTCACAAGAAAACTTACTGATTGAAACTTTTGATAAGAATTCTTTGTTACATGGTGGAACTATGTGTTTACAAGTTACCAACGATGAATCAAATCGTGACTCAGATTCTATTCCATTAGCACCAGATCATGGAGCTCTTGCTATAGTTACTAAGACTGGATTTGAAACTTCTCAAGGTTCACTTGTTAGAATGATGATTTTTTCAAGTGAAAGAGTCTCCATTGGTAATAAGGAAGCGTTCTTTTTCATTTTATTCTTGTTGATCTTTGCTATTGTTGCTTCTTGGTATGTTTGGGTTGAAGGTACAAAAATGGGTAGAATTCAATCGAAACTTATATTAGATTGTATCATTATTATTACTTCAGTTGTACCTCCAGAACTTCCAATGGAACTTACCATGGCAGTCAATGCCTCGTTAACTGCGTTACTGAAATATTACATCTATTGTACTGAACCATTTAGAATTCCTTTGGCTGGTAGAATTGATGTCTGTTGTTTTGATAAGACTGGTACTTTAACCGCTGAAGATTTGGTGTTTGAAGGACTTGCTGGATTTAAAGATGATGATATTCATCACTTATCTGCATCTTCTGATGTTCCAGATGTCACTTCTTACATTTTAGGTTCCTGTCACGCTTTAGTAAAGTTGGATGATGGTGAAGTTGTAGGTGATCCTATGGAACAAGCAACTTTAAGGGCCGCTCATTGGGAGGTTGGATCAAAGGATTCTGTCGAAAGAAAGAAACCAAATGGTAAAACTGAAAAAGTTAAAGTTTTAAGACGTTTCCAATTCTCCTCTGCTTTGAAAAGATCTTCTTCTATATCATCTTCTGCCTCCTCAACAATTCCCCAAGGTAAGAACTTAGTTTCAGTGAAAGGTGCCCCAGAAACTATTCGTGATATGTTAGTTGAAATCCCAACTAATTATGAGGATATTTATAAATCTTTCACTAGAGCTGGATCAAGAGTTTTAGCTTTAGCGTATAAATATATTGATTCTAGTGTCAATGTTACTAAGGTTACTAGAGAAAGTATTGAAAGCAAGTTAATTTTTGGTGGATTTATTGTTTTCCACTGTCCTTTGAAAGATGATGCTATAGAATCAATTAGAATGTTGAATGATTCATCTCATCGTTGTATTATGATTACTGGTGATAATCCTTTGACTGCTTGCCATGTTGCTAAAGAAGTTGAAATTACTACCAAACCAGAAGTTCTTATTTTAGATGCTCCAGAAGATCATCATAATGTTTCTGGTGAAGAAGATTTGGTTTGGAGAAATGTACAAGATACTATTGCCATCCCAATAAAGAGTACCAGTAAATTTGACGTTGAATTATTTGAAAAATATGATATTTGTGTTACTGGTTATGCTTTGAAATACTTAGTTGATCATCCTCAAATCATTGAACTTATTAAACATACTTGGATTTATGCCAGAGTTTCACCTTCTCAAAAGGAATTTATTTTAACTTCTTTAAAAGATTCTGGATATAATACTTTAATGTGTGGAGATGGTACTAATGATGTTGGTGCATTGAAGCAAGCCCATATTGGTGTTGCGTTATTGAATGGTACTGAAGCTGGAATGAAAAAAATTGCTGAGAATAGACAAATTGACATTGCAAAGAAAGTTTACGACAAGCAATCTCAGCTCTTCAACAACTGGGGTAAACCTGCTCCACCTTGTCCTATTATTATTGCTCATTTGTATCCACCTGGACCAAGTAACCCTAAATATTTAGAAGCAATGGAAAAGAAAGGAGTTGAAATTACTGATGAAATGAGAAAGGCAGTTAAAATTGCTAATGAAACAGGATTTGTACCAAAAGTCACTGATGGTAAAAATAAAGCTGCACCAGGTTTAGCTGATTCCTTATTGACTGCTATGAATGATGCAGAAGGTGAAGATGAAGCCCCAACTTTGAAGCTAGGAGATGCATCAGTTGCAGCTCCTTTCACTTCCAAATTAGGGTCTGTTTCTGCAGTTACTCACATTGTTCGTCAAGGTCGTTGTGCTTTAGTTTCCACTATTCAAATGTATAAGATCTTAGCATTGAATTGTTTAATTTCTGCTTACTCGTTATCAGTATTATATTTGGCTGGGATTAAGTTTGGTGATGCACAAGCAACCATATCAGGAATTTTACTTTCTGTTTGTTTCTTGTCAATCTCTCGTGGGAAACCAATTGAAAAATTGTCAAAGGAAAGACCTCAAGATGGAATATTCAATACATACATCATGGGATCAATTTTAGGACAATTTGCAGTTCATATTATAACTTTAGTATACATCACTAGAGAAATTTATATTTTGGAACCAAGAGAACCTCAAGTTGATTTAGAGAAAGAATTTTCTCCTTCTCTTTTAAATACTGGAATGTTTTTACTTCAATTAGCTCAACAAGTGTCTACTTTTGCGGTGAATTATCAAGGGTTACCATTTAGAGAAAGTATTAAAGATAATAGAGGTATGTACTATGGATTATTAGGGGTTGCTGCATTAGCATTATCTGGATCTACCGAATTTTTCCCTGAATTGAATGAAGCTATGCAATTTGTACCAATGACAGACGTTTTCAAATTCAAATTGACTGCTTGTATATTGTTAGATTTAGGAGTTGCATGGGCCATTGAATTATTTTTCAAATTCAATTTCATGAACAACAAAGCAGCGGATATTGCATTAAGGGAAGGTGAGACAGCTTAGGGATACATAACTGCTCTCCTCCATTCCTCCCATATTTAATTTCCCAAGAATTACTCAAGAATGAAAATCTTACAATAACAATAATAAGAGCCGAAATATATGAAAGAGAAGAAAGAAATAGAAAGAAGAAGAAAGAAAAAGGTGAATACTAAAGTCTTACAATTTGTTCTTCTTGCTGTATTCTATTAATATATTAAGTATGCTAGATCCTTTTATAGATAATTGATAATTGATAATTGATAATTGACATTGAAATTTACCCTTTGCGTTAAGTTAACTCCTCTTCAATGTCGACGATGTTTCGAGTCATTCAGGAGTTGTAAGATTCTTAAATCTTCAGTTCGATTCAAATCGTTGACCTTAATCACCGTCACTCCAGTTCTGGATAATATTTGAATTTTCGATGTTCCAAGTATAGTCTCTAGTCTCCGTATAACATCTTGTATCTCGTCTATTCTCATCGGATACGATAAACTATCAGACACTATTTCTGACAATTTGGCCAAGTGGATAGTTTGCAGG
>JAKTYG010000270.1:0-14911 GCA_030564725.1 Chernovozyma sophiae-reginae | reverse complement strand
TAACTAATGGGGGTGAAGATTTGACGGTAATTTGTATGGAAGGACCTCAGTTTAGTACTAGAGCTGAACTGAAAATTTATAGACTGTGGGGAGGTTCTGTTATCAATATGTCAGTTTTACCAGAGGGGAAACTCGCAAGAGAAGCAGAGATTGCATATCAAATGATATGTATGTCAACTGATTATGATTCTTGGAATGAAAGTGAAGAACCAGTAACCGTTGAAACCGTGGTTGGGAATTTAAAGGCCAATGGTGCTAATGCAGCAAAATTAGCTGCTGCTTTAATCTCAATCATATCTGAAGATTTACAAAATGGAATAAGTGGTATAGGTGAAGATTTAGCAGGCTCTATGAAGTTTTCGGTTAGTACTAGTCCACATGGTGTTAAGAAAGAACTCTTGGAAAAGATGCACTTTCTTCATCCTGGATACTGGCCAGTCCATTAATTTATTGAGATGTTATGTGTTTTAGATATGATGATAGCATATTCCAAGATATAAGAATTAGATATTTATGAAATATTTTTTGTGGTTACTGTAGTTAAGATTCGGGTATCGATTAGATAACGCGCGAGACTTTACATTTAGAGATGGTGATGCAACTAAAGAAAGCAGATGAGAAGAGACAAAGACGAGAAAGAAAAAAAAAAAAAGGTAAGTGAAAAGAGAAAAGAGAAATCTGATTCGCTAACTTTGCCATATTGCTTAACCAATGATGCATTCAAATTATTTAGAGGAAAGCATTTGGAAGAGACTTATCGAGCTTGTTAGTTCTGGCTATCAAATCTGCGATTTTTTCAAGGTTGCGATTCATTTAAGGTCGCAATACTTTCAAGGTACGGCTCACTATAAATTGTAGCTTGGTGCGATTGGAACCAATCGATTATTGGGCTCAGATATGCCGCAGTAATCCTCCACAGTTTTTAGATAATCAGCACGAATCAGATTCGTAATCCCAACGTCCTAGAGATAGTGGATTGCCCTTACCATTATAAATAACTATTAAAAGGAGTCAAATCTTGATTTTGAATCTGTTGACCATCACCGACTAAAATTGCAAAAAGTGCACCGAAATTGAACTGAAATTTCTTGTGAGTTGGTTTTCCTGTGCTCACGTATTTTATTCATGAATCATCCACTCCACTGAAATGAATAACGGTACTAAATATGAACCCTGTCTAGCATGAGTTTTGGAGAAAGAAAATATGGCAAGTTTTGAAAAAAAGAAAATCTCTAGAAATTTATTTTACCCGAGTTGAGTCTCAAAGGAGTTGAAAATTGTACTGTACTTATATTGACGTGGGATACCAAACAGTATAGAACAGTGGAACTATGTCACCACTTCCCCACCTTTTGAACACGACCAAGTCTTTTGTCTGATTGGATTAAACTACAAACGGCCCTTCATGATCCAGTTTCAAGTTAAACTATAGGATACAAGACCTTTGCGATGGTGTCAGGATTCCGTTTTGGATCCCACTCGGTTACACCCGTGCATTTTGTGGGGAAAATATGTCAAAACTGCTCACCGCGAGATCCCAAGCTAAATTATTTGATATTTCGGTCCAAAAACGAAACCACTTACATGGACCGAGAGAAAAGAAACTTGTGAATGGCATTTGATTATTGCCGTTCCGATTTCACAGTTACCATCTCAATGTAACATTAGATTTTATTCTACTTCTGCAGGGCTCGTAAGATGTTCGGTTAATTGAGGTTTTTTTTTGTAGAATGGTTGCAATTGAAAAAATATTCCCTCTCTTGTGCGCAGAACAACAGTTCGAAGATGAGGATACACTAGTTAAGGACAACATATTCTTGGATGAAGTCAAAGGCATAACAAAAAGACGAAATGGTATACTTTCCAAAACTACATCAGAGTCACCTTTACATAGGAGGGGGTCAAAAAGGAAAGTTAAATAACTCAAACCTTCCGTTGTAAGACCTGAAGGCATTTACTTTTTTTTTTTTTTTTTTGTACGTCTGAAATTGCCGTAAGTACATGCCGTTCATGAGGTGGCTCTCCCTATGCCTTAGGTAAACCAAATATGGTATAAATAGTGTCAAGTGGTGAAACAACCTATAGATTACGACCATGATAGATAGCGGAACTCGAGTTGTTCTGGATGAGTGATAATATAACTGGGGTTAATCTCTTCTGTTCAGTTCCTCTTAATCATTTTTCTTTCTTTTTTTTTTTCTTTTTTCTCCTTAGTTTCCTACTTGAACTTTTCATACCTTGACTAAAACTGATTCAAATTAAAAACTAAATTTGGATTTGAATTTCATAAAATAAAATATTTCATTATGTCTATGGATGAGAAAAAAGAACTTGTCCAGAAAGATGCAAATTTGCTCTCAATTTCAGGTTCGAATGAAGTAAAAGAAGTTGATTCCTATCAAGAAGACGAAGGAAGAATTCCAAGTGATGATGAATTTAAAAGTCTTAGACATGTTGCTGAAAAGATTCCATTATCTTGTTGGTTGGTTGCTATTGTAGAACTTTGTGAGAGATTCTCTTATTATGGTTTAAGTGGTCCATTCCAAAACTATATGCAAAATGGTCCTGATGATAAACCAGCTGGTGTTCTACAATTAGGTTCACAAAGTGCTACTGCTCTTTCATATTTCTTTCAATTTTGGTGTTATGTTACCCCAATTTTGGGAGCTTATCTTTCCGATACTTATTGGGGTAAATACAATACCATCTGTGTTTCCGCTGGAATTTATATTGTTGGTATCTTAATCCTTTTTGTGACTTCTCTTCCATCGGTTGCATCTCATAGTACTTCTTTAGGTGGTTATATTGCTGCTATTATTATCATTGGTCTTGGTACTGGAGGAGTTAAATCCAATGTCAGTCCATTAATTGCTGATCAAATTCCAAAAACTAAACCTGTGATTAAAGTTTTAAAAAATGGTACTAAAGTTATTCAAGATCCAAACGTTACTATTCAATCTGTTTTCATGTTTTTCTATCTTATGATTAATATTGGTAGTCTTGCAGTTATTGCCACTACTGAATTGGAAAGTCACGTTGGATTCTGGGCTGCCTATTTGTTACCATTTTGTTTCTTTTTCGTTGGAGTTATTACTTTGGTATTAGGAAAGAACTATTATGTTAAAGTTCCTGTATCAGATAAAATCATTGCAAAATGTTTTAAAGTTGTCTATATTGGTATCAAAAATAAGTTTAATTTAGATGCTGCAAAACCATCTATGAACCCAGACAGTGATTTTCAATGGACTGATAAATTTGTTGAAGAGGTAAGGAGATCTATTTACGCTTGTAAAGTTTTCCTTTTCTATCCAATTTATTGGGTTGTTTATGGACAAATGTTAAATAACTTCATTTCTCAAGCTGGTCAAATGGAATTACATGGACTTCCAAATGATATTTTGCAAGCAATTGATTCGATTGCAATTATCGTTTTCATTCCAATTTGTGAAAGAATAGTTTATCCATTCATTCGTAGATTCACTCCATTTAAGGCTATTACCAAAATTACTTGGGGGTTCTTTTTCGGTGCAAGTGCAATGGTATACGCTGCGGTTTTACAGCATTATATTTACAAGGCTGGTCCATGTTATGACAAACCAAAGGCTTGTGCTCCAGAATACGCTACAATACCAAACCACGTTCATGTAGCTATTCAAGTACCTGCTTACTTTTTAATTGCCATATCTGAAATTTTAGCTTCAATTACTGGTTTAGAATATGCTTATACTAAAGCTCCAACTTCTATGAAATCTTTTATCATGTCACTCTTTTTACTTACCAATGCATTTGGTTCAGCTATTGGTATTGCATTATCTACAACTGCTGTTGATCCTAAATATGTATGGAATTATACTGGTTTAGCAGTTTCTTGTTTCCTTGCAGGATGTATTTTCTGGATATTATTCCATCATTATAACAATAAGGAAGAAGAATTGAACATGTTGGAAGCTATGGATGAACAAGAAGTAACTCTTCAACCCATAACCTCTTTGAGTCATTCGATTAAAAGTATAGCTTGAGATTTTTACGTATTACAATCTTACATATAGTTTCAAAATTTTTTTTTTTTTTTTTTTAAATCAAATAAATATTAGAAAGTCTCTCGATTACCTTCACGTATATCTAATTCGGTAAACTGAACCTTCCTTCAAAGCTAACGTTACCTCCATAGTTAAGACAATTCCTCTAATCAATCAGATTAGACCATGTGATCAAATAAAATGTTTACTTTTCGGTGTGCGCGCGCGTCTTTTTCGTTTTTTTTTTGTGTCAAGTGTACTTTCAAGCGAAAATGAAAACAGCCTTTCACGATCTATAGAATTACTAATAGTCAAATACAACTTATAGCATCACAAGGCATTGAGAACATACTAAGGTGGAAAATTCAAATTTTATATTTGGGGCAGTAGAATTTTGATTAGCTTAAGGACAATGGAATTTACACAACCCACTCAGCCCCAAACTCAACCTACTCAACAATCGCCATTAACTCAAGAAGGACAACCAGGATTAGATAAGAATATAATATGTCGATTAATATGTACCACTGGGCAATACAATTTCTTCGACTTATCAACCAACGATATTTTGCCAACTTCACAATCAAAAGTATGGGTCTTTGGACGTAACCAAGATTGTGATGTGGTGTTGACTCTGTGTACTAGATTATCAAATCGACATTTTAAACTTTGGTTCAATCAAGATAATCAGACGGTATGGATTCAAGATACCTCAACCAATGGAACATATTTAAATAATCATAGACTTGTGAAAGGATCAAATTATATACTTAACCAGGGAGATGAAATAGCTGTTGGAGTAGGAGTGGCAAATGATGTAGTGAAGTTTGTTGTGTTATTTGCTGATCTATACAACCCTTCAAAGTCCACCAATAAATCAGTCTCGAGAGAAGATCAAGGAATCTATAAGGACTATATAATAAAAAACGAAATAATTGGGCAAGGGGCCTTTGCAACCGTTAAAAAAGTCATCCAAAGATCTACTGGCAAGTCATATGCGGTCAAAATCATAAATAGAAGAAAGGCATTAAATGCAAGTAGTGCAGTTGGTGGCGTTGATAGAGAGCTTTCTATATTAAGGAAATTAAACCATCCAAACGTTGTATATTTAGAGGCATTCTATGAGGACATGGATAATTATTATTTGGTAATGGAATTTGTGCCTGGAGGCGATCTAATGGATTTTGTTGCAGCTAATGGACCTATTGGAGAAGAAGCATGTCAAGTGATTGCCAAACAAATTCTTGATGGTATTTCATACGTACATAAAATGGGTATATCACATAGGGATTTGAAACCTGACAATGTCTTGATTATGCAAGACGATCCAATTCTTATCAAAATAACTGACTTTGGGTTAGCAAAAATCAGTGATAATGCAACGTTTATGAAAACTTTCTGTGGAACTTTAGCATACTTAGCTCCTGAAGTAATTACAGGAAAATACGAACCTCAAGATCAATCAAAGGCTAGTAACTATTCGTGTTTGGTTGATATATGGTCTCTAGGATGCCTTATATATGTGCTTTTAACGTCACATCTACCATTCAATGGGAAGACTCAAGATCAGATGTTTCAAAAGATTCAATCAGGTGAATATCATGAGTCTCCATTGAACGCTTATAATATATCTAAAACTGCAAGAGATTTCCTAAGCTGTTGTCTTCAAGTGAATCCGAGATTACGATTTTCGGCTGCGGAAGCCTTGAAACATCCTTGGCTTAGTGGAGTTGATGGAAGTCAAGAACAATCCGATCTGCAGAGAGTCATAAGCTTATCTCAATCTCAATCTCAGCAGTCACGTAAAACAGATGGTGCAAATGCTTTGTCACTAACTTCAATGAGTAAAATTGACGAAGATATGATGATGAGACCTTTGGATAACGACAAATCGAAAAAGATGAAAAATAACGAATTCAAGGTACCAAAAAGAGTAATTCCGTTACCACAGTCACAACAGCCAGTGTCACAAATTAAAAGCGAGGAAGAAAAGAGAAACAATAATTTAGATTCTGGTTCAGGAAGTGATGAAAGTAATTTGATATTTCGATTATCGAATGATAGTGAAAGTCCTGATATGGTAAAAATCCTCAAATCCAAGACTAATGTTGTGGACCGGAAACGTTCTTTGAATAATGGAAGCTCTCCGCAAAGGAAAAAAGTAAAACCAGTACCTGTCGAAAAGGTCGATTTATCAGCTTTAAATATTTCCCAAACTGAAAGAGTTGTAGATCCCAAGACTTCAAAAATTTGGAGCTCAAACTCAAATGGTTTCGAATTGGATAAAAGATTGGTTTATCAAAAAGAGATTTCGAATCCCTCAAAGACAACTCAACCCCCTATAGATACATTTATTGCATTGGAGCCATTGCTGGGATCGCTTTCTCAAATACCCATCCATATACGACAGGGGGTTAACCCGTTTTCTATTGGACGCAATGAGACTTGTGATGTATTTATTAATGACGATCGAATGTCCAAAATACATTGCTTAATTAATAAGAAGAGACATCCTGTACTTGAGATGTCAATCTACGAAAGTCCAGCCCATTGTCTTGATGATATTTGGCTTTTGGATTGCAGTACAAATTCTTGTTTAGTTAATGGAGTAGTCCTTGGGAAAGGACGTAAGGTGCAACTATTTGATGGTAATACGTTAGAATTTTTCAATGATGCCAGATCTCATGAACTGTTGGGATTTAAGGTGAAAATTACTGATCCTACTGGATTGTTTAATGGAGGACAAAGGTTACCTGAAATGGATGGTAGATTTGTGAACGTGTTAAAACAAGATGCAAGTGATATGAAACTTCGTCCTAAAGTAGTTACTGAATCGGTTGTTCCTCAGCAACTATCTACTTCCAATAAAGGTAACATAGCACTGAATGATGTCAAAACAGGTATAATTGCGAAAGGTGGGAACTTTAATTCCCAGCTTCGACAACAGAGAAAATTGTTTGAGATGAAGACTGCTCTACAGACCAGTCAAGGAAGTCAAGCCAAGAGGGCAGATCTTAAAGTTGATCAGGAGAGACCAACAAATTCATGGATGGGTTAATACAAGGAGCGATGTATGGGTTAATACAAGGAGCGATGTATGGATTCAAATAATATAGATTGAACTACGTAGGTTAGTTTATTACAGTTTAGCATAATAAAGAGTTTAGTAATTCGTAACCATGTCTGTCATATCTCCATCGGTGTGTATCTTTTCATATTCATCAATGACGTTCAAACTTTCCACCAATCTTGAACGATTTTAGTTCACCATAGTTGTTTTCCTTATTGTTATCTTGGTTCATTCGAACGGTGGGTCTCTTGATCGAGGAAGCATTTTCGTCGAGATTTTCCAGCACGTTGGCAGAAGTTGACTCCATTAACCTCCTTAGTTTTGAAGTTTTAGTTAGACTCTTTATAATGTGATCTTTATCTTTGATAATCTCTTTCAAAGATAAAAGTTCTTCTTCCTGATCTTTTAAAACAGCTTCGTAGTCCACAAGATCATTGTTTCTGCCTCTTGAAAGATTTTCACTTTGGTTAGTTGGAAATGCATTTTTCAGGTACACTAATTTAAGTTGATTCTCTAAATGCTTGATGTATGATTTATACTCTTCCATCTCATAGTTGACCCGCATATGGAATTCCTCCAAATTAGCCACCATTACTTGCAGATCACTATTCTCAGCCCCGGAACCCAATAGGTCGTTCAAAATATCGTTCTTCAAAATAATTGTTTCAGTTTTCTGCAAATCGGTCAACCTTGTTAAATGCTCCATCTTTTCATTGGCAATTTTATTCTCGCTTTCCAATTGCGATATTTTCAAATCTTTCTCTGTAGCTTGAGTGACATCTATTTCCATTGGAGATATATTTCCATGTGCTTTTAGTAATAATATTTCATTTTTCTGATTATCTATTTGACGACGCAACTCTTCGATCACTTTAATTGACTCCGAATTATCTGTGAATGTGGAGGACTTGTTTCTATTAACATTCATGACAATATTTCTGGCCCGAGCTGCAAATCTAAGAGTATTATAAGTTTCAGAAATGAATTGTTGATTTGAACTAATGTTCTCGTTCCCAGAACCCAAATGTATGGTACACAAGATTGATATTAATGAAGATCCTGACAATGCAGGTTGAAGCAATCTAGTCAATTTTGAATCTCTATATGGAATATGTTCCAAAGTAGATAAATTATTGGAAGTAGTGGAAAATGCAGAAAGTTTGTTGATAACTGTAGATAATGCAAGCAAAGATTTATTAATGTAAGATCCCTCTTTTCTTCTTTCAGCACTCGAAGTCGCCCTCTCAGACCCTGCAAGGTCACACAAGGATAGCGTTGTATGTTGTGCAGTATTCGATATCAAATCTATGGAGTCTAATTTGAATTGTAATATTGAATGAGATCTTGAAGATCTGGCATTAAAATCAGTAGCACTGGTCTTCCTATTACTATCACCTTTTTTAATAAGGTCAAGGAGTTGACTCTTCGAAGTTATATTAGGGGAATTTATCCCAATTACTTTGTTTCCAAACACTGAATCATCTCGGATTTTCAAATCTGAATTCAAACTTGATGGAGGTGCAAGTAAATCTATTATTTTTTCATTATAGATCTCAATATAACTAACACTGATTTTATATTGCTTCTGGGAACCTTGAGAACCGCTCTCTATCATATTAAATATGTCATCAACTGCTAATTTGACAAACCCTGGATCCAGCTGATCACCACGCATAGAATATGTCTTACCAGAACCCGTCATTCCATATGCAAATACTGTTCCATTATATCCTTCTCGAAGAAATTTGTCGACTATTGGGTAACAAGTTTTCTGATAAACTTCATTATTTGTGGAAGAAACATCTGGTGAAAAAACATTATCAAAACTAAATGAAGACATATCTTGTTTATTTGAAATTACATTTTCGACGGTATTTAAATCCCATGGAGCTGGATGAACAGGATGAACCGAGTAAGGATTAGGTCTTATCGATACAGTAATGGTCCCTGTATAAGGTTCTGCTCTCAGAAATGAAGGAGTTGAAGGTCTGCTACTATTATTGGAGAAGTATCCCATAGCAGACCCAGGTCTTGATCTTGATGGATGTTGGGATTGAGGCGAACTTGGCATATGCCCTCTAGCTGACGGAGGTCTCTTGAAGTCTGGTATTCTTGCGTGTGGTTTCGAACCGTATGAGGAGGAAGTGGAATCCATTGACTTCAATGAACTGGTAGATGAATGACTACCCAATGAGGATCTGGGTCTTAGGGGAGCCAGATAGGACATGATTTTGATGAACAGCTCTATTGATTGGTTCGTTTGCAGTCAAATGAATACAAGTTTATGTTATGTACCTCAAAGGTACAAGTGGAGCAAAAATGAAGCGAGGGGGCAATAAATTTTAACACAGCAGTATAGACTTTATTGGCAGTCTTAAATTTTAAAATCAATAGAAAGTAGTTATGGGTCATTATTTGGGAGAATTATCAAAGAATGAATATCTCCGTCAAAAATGTTTAACCATCATAAACACGAAAGAGGGTGTATGCAGGTCGTATGTTGATATTCACAACTACCCGATTTGGCTATTGTTGCAGGATCAAATCTTTACTGAATTTGACGTTTATTACAAAAAAGGTGTGAAAGGATAGAGAGATGATGATGATGAATTCCTGAAGAAATGTTTAAAAGAAAGAAATTACAAAATTAAATTAACAAAAAAAAAATGGGGTATTCCAATATTTCCACACTATATACATCTACAAGGGGTATCAGCAAGGTCTTTACCGTACCATAATGTCCATCCGCTGTAAATGGTATATAATGGAGATCCAACTGTTTCGCAACTCTTTTTCGCAACTATTGCGGATCGAATGTCTGCAAAATGTACTGAAAAGCAAAGCTTCCTTGAGATTACTGCACTAACTTCAACAATCTCTCCAAATACAGATAAACCCTGTTGTATTTTTTCGATATCAAGATCTTTTGAAAAGTGTGTTCTTGGTGATGGATAATGCAAAGTAGGAGAATTCTTAATAGTTTTCGAAGGAACTGCCTTTGAAAATACTATGCACCTTCTTGCACCCCAATGAAGAATCTCATTAGCTAGATAACCAGGAATAGGAGGATGTACATCACTCAAATCGTCAGTATTTTCTCTATTGGCCCATTCCACCCTTAAATTTGTACCGTTAAGAACCAAAAAATCAGTATTGGTGCCATAATTGTAAAACCTCCTTGCGTGTTCCGGAAAGATAAAGTATACTTCAGCAGAATTTTGAATACCTTTCGACAAATTTCCTTTATGAAATATGATTCTTTCTAATGGTCCTCCGCAAACTTGAGATACGACTGAGTTACAGGCAGAATTTTCAGGAATATTCAAAATCTTTATGATTCTTCTGGAAGTTGAATCTGATTTCTCTTTACTTTTACCTCGTTTTGAATAATGAAACTTACTTGGACTTGGCTGGTTGCATTTGACCAAGGCATTCTTAATACTGACTTCATTTTTGAGAGAAATTTTAGAGAATTTATCTTCCAAAGAATGTGTTTCGGACAATTTAACAATCAGTTCTTTTGTATGGTCAACCTTATCAATTGAACTTTTGGGATACAATGACCTTGCAAACCTTCTTAGTCCAGTCTTCAAATATGTTGGTTCATCTATTAAAGGAGTGGAAACGGGTTGTGTTTCTTCATCATTAACACCAGAATCGAATCTCTGAGAAGTAAATGAAGTACTTCTTATAGTTATTGGAGCAACTACCCTATGAAACATAGCAAATATTTAGAGTTAAGCAAAATTGAAGAAAGATTGTATATTAGCAAATAGAACAGAAATTAATTAATAGCAATTGTGTTTCAAAGAAAGAAGAAATTATTTTTTGCTTTGATTCATCATAAAATGAATGGAAAGCTAAGTAGAGTACATTATCTTAGTTTTCCTTTACATTTGTGATTTGCAACAAAAACATAAAAAGTTGCAGCAATTCACGTTGTTCTTTTTTTACAGAAGGAAACTTGAAGATAATTTGAAAATAATTTGAAAATACTAGAAAAATAAAATTTAGAGCAAATCAGAAAAAGAACATTTGTATATTTTCTGGCCCTTAAGTAATTTTTCATTTGATTTGTCGAAACATGAAAAATTACTCTTTAACCACTTGTTTGCTTAAAGATCACTTTCTATCTTGTTAAGAAATGTTCATTTCATGTCCTGCAGAGAACGCGAAAACCATTGGGATTTCTTCATCCACGTATGTGATTGTAGGATGAGATGAGAAAGATTTCAAGCAGCTCACCTCAAACCATATTTGGAAGGAGATTTCTTTGCTTGAGATATAAATTACGAATGTTGGAGTATAAGAAATAACTATTTAAGCTCTGTAACCGTATATTCCCAAATCTCACTCAGCAACTCAAAATGGAAACTGCTCAGAACGTACAAAAGAGAGCTTTGGATGCAATTTTAGATCCATCTAAGAAATTGAAACTTAGCTCACAAGAAAGAGCATTAAAAGTTGTTCAAGAGGTGGATGTTGGAATTACAGAATACTTGAATAATATCAATTCTACTGGGGGTGGGTTCTTTGGTACTATCAAACAGAGATATTCGGATTTCTTGGTCAATGAGATCGATACTACCAATAAGGTTGTACATTTAGTTGATGAAGGTATTGAATTAGGTAAATCGAAAAAGGAGCGTAGATTGGAAAAAAGACAACAGGATCGTGCTGAATTGCAAGAAAAGACATCCGAAGAAGTAGAACAGATAAAAGAAGCTAAAAAAATTGAAGAAGAGTCCAAGCCAAAGTATGAATTAACTGATGATAACAGATCTAAGCTTTTAGAATACATTACAGCTGAAGAATTAGAACAAGTTGAACAACTATTCAATACTGGTAACAACACTGAAACTAAAACTAAATTCACTGAGAAGCAATCAAGAGGAAAATTACATCAATTGTTTCGTGAAGCATTCCAAGGAAAACTTGATACAATCACATCTCCAGAAAATACAATTCGAATTGCATTAGCCAAAAATTCAAAAAATCCTAAAAGAGCAAGTCCACAAGAAAGTATAAATCATGTTGACGAAAATGGAATTGTTAACTATGGGTTGGGTCCATTTAAGAACTATTTACATTTTACTGTCTATAAAGAGAATAAAGAAACAATGGAAATTGCTTCTACTATATCCAAATTCTTACGTATACCTTCAAAAAGTATTAGATATGGAGGTACAAAAGATCGTAGAGGTGTTACTTGTCAAAGATTTTCAATCCATAAGGGCAAAGTTGCAAGAGTTAGTTCATTAAATAAAGGTTTGAAAAGTGCCATTCTTGGAGGATTCACTTATGAAGATTCTCCCTTAAATTTGGGAGATTTATTGGGTAATGAGTTTATTATTACCATAAGAGATGCAAAGCCTTTCAATTCAGAAGAAAAAATCGAGGAAGTTGTCGAGGAATGCTTCAACTCCTTGAAAAATAAAGGGTATATTAATTACTATGGAATGCAAAGATTTGGAACTTTTTCCATCTCTACTCATGTTCTTGGTATTAAACTTTTAAAAGAAGATTGGAAGGGAGCAGCTGAATTGGTACTTTCTGAACAAGAAATTGTATCTCCAGATTCTGTTGAGGCAAGAAAAATATGGGCTGAAACATCAAACCCAACCTTGACACTTAGAAAGATGCCACGTCGTTGTACTGCGGAACATTCCATATTGACCACTTTAGAACGTGAAAAAGTTGATAGTAATGAAGAATTCACCAGCAATTCATACTTTAAGGGAATTATGTCAATTCCAAGAAATTTAAGAATTATGTATGCTCATGCTTATCAATCGTATGTCTGGAATCAAGTTGTAAGTAAAAGAATTGAATTGTTTGGAGCTGAAGTACAAGAAGGGGACTTAGTGATTGATAATAAATCTAATGGTTTGAAGGAAGAAATTGAGGATAATGATGATAATGAGAAGTTCGAAGAGGATGTTGCTACTGATAAATTTGTCAGAGCTAAAGCTTTAAGTAAAGAAGATGTTGAAAGTGGAAAATACTCGATTTATGATGTTGTGTTACCAACTCCAGGTTTTGATATCTTGTACCCAACTAACGAACAATTAAGAAAAGTTTACGTTGATGTAATGGAGAAAGATGGCTTAAATCCGTTCAATATGGCTAGAAAAGTTAGAGAATTCTCGTTAGCAGGTTCATATAGAAACATAATGTGCAAGCCAAGTACGTTATCTTACGATCTTGTCAAATATACCAACGATTCTAAACCAATAGTTAGAACCGACTTAGAGCTTTTACGTTTAAAGAAGGAGGCAGAAGAAAAGGGACAAGAATATGTTGAAAAACGAGTGCATGATGAATTTATTGAAGAGGGTAAAGAAGTTAAAACTGCAGTGATTCTAAGGATTCAACTTGGTGTTAGTTCGTATGCAACTATGGCATTAAGAGAGTTTATGAAAGCTGATACCTCAAGAATGAGCGAAAATTTCAATGTAAGAACAACAAATTAACATAAATAGATCACATCAAGTTTATAATTCTAGAAATGAATTTCTTATTTATAGGTACGTCTCTTCCAACTGTAGAATTGTAAGTGCTATTCATTTCTCAGTACCACACGTTCTTAATTCGAAATTGTTTCGCAGTTTTTGATGAAAACTGTGGTGAGGTTGTGGGGATCATTTAGCATTTGGAAACAGCGATTTAGTTTGAGCCAAAGGAAAAAAAACAATTTTTGGCAATTAATCAGCTTGAACCAGAGATCAATTGGTAAAGATATATTCATAAAGTGTATTCTTCATACAACTAGAAAAGTGGAAGAAACACAAATAATACTTTAGCCGTACTTTTTTTTTTGCAATTCCCTTTTAAATGTCTAGAAATCCATTGGTGATCTCTCCCAGGGCCTTTCGTGCTCTTCTTACTGGTGCTACAGCAAATTCAAGAGTAATCCCGATTGATTCAACATGGTATATGCCAAATTCTCCAGAGAACGGCAAGACTGAATTTTCTAAAGAAAGAATTCCAAATGCTGCCTTTTTTGATTTGGACTCAATTGCCTTGCCTAACTCAAAATATCCTCATATGTTACCTACGTTTGATATCTTCAATAAGTCACTCTCCAAATTAGGAATTGAAAAATCTGATAAGCTTGTCGTTTATGATAAAGAAGGAATTTTTTCAAGTCCAAGAGCTGCATGGAATTTACATTTATTTGGTCATAAGGATGTGTTTCTTTTGAATAATTATGCTGGCTATCAAGAAAGCTCTTATCCATTGGATACCAAACAGAAATCAAATGAAGCAACCAGTCTTTCAGAGCTGGAATCTGAATATCAATCAATTTCTAAAGAAGAATTTGAAAAAAGATATAAATCTCAAGTAATTGAATATGAAGAACTTTTGGATTTAGTTGAACTGGGAAAATTGGCGGAGGATTATATAACATTCGATGCTAGGGCTACTGATAGATTCACTGGTGCAGCACCTGAACCAAGACCTGGATTACCTTCTGGTCACATTCCTTCTGCCTATTCTTTACCTTTTTCCAAACTTCTTAATTCCGATAAAACTTACAAGAATAAAGAAGAATTATTAGAAATCTTTAAGAATGACTACAACCTTGATTTTGAATCTGATATTTTCCCCAAGAGCAAGGGAATCATTGTTATGTGTGGAACTGGAGTCACTGCGGTTATAGTTCGTTTAGCTCTAGAGTCTATTATCGGAACAAAAGTCCCAATTAGAGTTTATGATGGAAGTTGGACCGAATGGGCTCAGAGGGCTCCTTCTGAATATATAGTTGAGGGAAATGAATAAGGATATGGATCTTTCCTTTTTTCTTTTAAAAGATTTTTTT
>JAKTYG010000269.1:0-14955 GCA_030564725.1 Chernovozyma sophiae-reginae | reverse complement strand
GTATATGATGCTGTCAGTGGTATCAAGCCTGTTTCGTCGCTTGTAGAAGGATGCCATTGGATTAAGAAGTAGATGGTGATTGGAATGGAGACGAGAAAGGATGGAAGCAGGTAGATGTATATAGAAAGAATAATTTCGAAACACGGACAAGACTAGTAGGGAGTAGAGTGAAGGTGAGTAGTAGGAAGAATAATGGGTGGTGTGAGAATGGACTCTGGGAGTGGGAATGGACGCTGAGCGGTGAGAAAAGATGCTGGGGGAGAAAAGAAGCTGAGAGGTGAGAAACGACGGAGCGTGGAAGTGAGGGACAGTGAACTGAAGAGAGGGACGATAAACAGAAGAAAGGGACGGTAAGCAGAAGAAAGGGGCGGTAAGCAGAGGAAAAGGACGGTAAGTAATGGAGAAAGACCAGTCAAACACAGCTCTGGTATCTCACTTAGTTGGTGTGCAACAAGAGAAATGGAGAGGGTTGGAGACAAGAAATCTTTACCATGTCATAACGTAAGTCAGTAGTCGATAACCTCACGGCTATCTTTACAGTTACTACAATGAGCTCATCTTGCTCTTTTCAATATTTTATACGTTTGATTATTTGTTACGTAGAATTATTATAACGTAAAATATGCCCGACCCAGAAATTTTCCAATATAGCAAAGACCAATTGACTATATCAAATGCAAGTAAAAGAAAAACAGATGAAAGAATCATATCTTATTAAATAGAATTCTTGCACTGGCTATACCCTTTGCATGGTTTTCCTGATTAGATTCACGATAAGATAATAGGAAAGGTAAAGTGACCGAAAGTGTTAAATAACCAATCATGATTACTGGGGAAGACCGTTGTTTAATGAGATGCATCATTGTGAATATATATTAGCGATGAGTTAGCGGTTAGCAGTTAGCAACTAGTGAGCAAATAGTTAGCAAATAGATAGCGATTAGCACTTAGCAAATAGTTAGCAGATGGTACTTAGTACTTAGCAGTGCGAACTATGAAGTTTATAAAAATACTATAGATGATTCTGAAGTTTTGGTTTCAAATTTCTCTCTCCAAAAAATTCTTCAGTTAGGGACTTTATGAGTACTACGAAACAGGTTGCAATTATAACAAGAGCGATTGAGTTTAAGTGATTCAAGTATTAATGGTTAAAGATGGTACCAAAATTTGATTATTTGAAAGAAAGAAAAAAATCAGTAATGAAACTTGAATTATATCTACTGTTTTAAAACAGTAAGAATTTGTTGGTTACTACCGTTCCATTATATAAGAACCTCGATGCTGATTAAACATCAGATCATATCATTGTCCCATATCGCATATCGCGCCACCACTTTTTGGGAAAACTTTTTTATTTTTTTTTTTTTTGGGCTATGATAGTACGAGAGGCGTGCGAAAGAAGTTCCCTGCTTGTTCGTTGTAGGGAGCGGGTGAAGGGATCCTGGAGGTTGGAGACTCAACCAGATTGATGCTCGTATAGGAAAGTGGTCCTTTTCAGATACAATAGCAATAATGGGGGGATGATAATCAGGTGAATACAACCCTGTAAGTTATATTCATGAAATGTATGAATTGACTAGGAATGATGGTGTCATTGTAAGCTACTGAAGATAAGGAGGGAGAGTTAAGGGATTCCGTGAGGGGGAAAGGAAGACCAGTTTCTAGTGAGATTTGGTGAGATTTGGTGAGATTTAGCGTGCAAGACACAGCGAGGTGTAGGAAGATTCTGTAAGGATGTTCTAGGAAGAGATTGGGTAAGACTTAGCACAAGATTCAAGACAATTCATACGACACTAGGGATTTGTTGGAAGAAATAATAGGTAAGAAAGTCAGCGATTCAGAAAAACCTAACTACAATTAAGTGCATTCATAAACAAACAATAACCTTCTCCTCCTCCTCCCTCTTTTGATAAATAGTTAAATGTTCTATCAGTACTAACGAAAATCTCGTCATTACCCTGATGGTTTCAGGATATAATAAGTCTATTAGAAGAATTCTTCCGTAAGGAGTTAAGGGCTGAGCGGCTGGCGGGCCCGATTGCAACTTAAAGTCTGGACTTAACCACAAAATACAACAACAACTCCTGTTACCTACCACCATATAACATAATTTACGAATATTATTTGAGCTCAATCGCTTATTTCACTTGGATTCAAAATATCCAGCTCCTGAAATCAGTAGGTGCAGTATCACAAGTTCAACTCATTGGCTCGTTATATTCCGAAGAGCTTTGTTTCTATGTAATTGATAATATTACTGTCATCGTATAGCTCCCAATTTAGTTTAGATGTATCTACGCTCTCTAATGCACCTTGTTTCATGTTGAGACACGGCCCAAGATACCTCAAATTGAACACATCTCATACCATTTCTGATTATTTTTGTCAGGCCATAAATTGCAGCTTGCGTTTAATGCTCCCTAAATTAACACCACGCACGTGACTCTTGTCTTGAAGTGTGGAGTGAAACTGTGCAGCATTTTCGCTATCTAAAGTTACTCAGTTCTTATGGGCCAAGTTACCATTATTGACTTGGTCGAAAAGAGGTGGTGATTAGAGGATGAATCAGTACTCTAGGACAGTGGATAACATTTTAACCTTTGATATAAACTAAAGTTTCCTTATTTTTCTTGGATGTTCTTCTACAACTTATCTCCCCGTTTAGCGGGTATTCCTAACTCTTAAATATTATTTTTCGCAACTTTTTCGTGAAAATGGGTGCAAATTATGACAGATTCTTTGACACATTGTAGAGCTAATGGTGAAGAAGGAAACCATAGATATAGTTCTGGATCTCTTTTCAATATACTGGACCTTCCCCTATCAACTACAAACCTTAAGATCGTCCAAAAACTCACCTTAATTCATCACTTCTTACTCATATCTACAAATGTTCTGATTACCACTATGTCATATATTTTTCAATTTCACCAAAGCGAATCTCATTAAAACTTAACTGATCATTCCTGCACAATCCAACAGTTTTCCAGACCAAGGCTACCATTTGATCCCTATATTGTAATCAACATACGGCATCTATGCTTAAATAAAAACAGTCTCTTGTAGCCACGAAGATCTCTTTACTATTATTAGACGTACCAATTAATTTTTCTTCTTCTTCTTCTTCACTAATACTTTTGTCCTCCTCCCTTTACAATAATGTCACCAACACTCTCACTCTTGTTGGACTTTGGCATAACTTGGAGGATTGAGTCTCCTATTTACCGCCTGCGATATCCATACGGGCAAAAGACTCACCGATAGGAGGACCAAACATTGCCAAATATATGAAAACGTCATCACGTACTGAATATCAAAATAGTCCGACAAAAATGGAATAGATCCAACGTAGATAATCAATGTAATTATTAAGGTAGTAGTCATTACTTTCCTCCAACGATTAATTTGCAAACAAACCATTATTAACTCATTATATATCAAACAAGAAAATGATAAGGTCACCATAGTTTCTTCATGACCCTGGAAATATTGTGATAACAATTGAATAACAATTCCTTGATAAGTTGAAATTAAACACCATACCGCAAATCCTTTATACGATAAAGCTTTCCCTTGTAATAACTCTTTATAAAGCTCAGGATATAGTTTTGTCAAATATTCTTCAACATCGCAATCTAAAACAAGTGAAAATATTGGTGCCATTGTGTAAAAAGTAGCATATCCAACCATTAACCAACCTTTATATAAACTTAAAGGTTCAAAATTCAAAGAAATTGAAAAAATTGCTTGACAAATCGAAATTAACAACCCTCTATGAATAACAAATTGAGCTAGCTTTGATGATCTCTTATATGAATTTCTACCATGCCATAATAATAATTTCAGTAAATAGTAAAACTGATCAATACTGAAATCTGCCGCTAATGATGCTTGCTTACCTTCTTTTCCCACAATTCCAACTCCAACGTTTGCACTTTGAATCATACTAACATCATTTCCTCCATCTCCAATACAACAAACTCTTTTACCAGTGAACTCTTTGATTAAGTTTGCAATATCTGCCTTTTGTTGTGGTGTACATCTACATGCAATAACAGAAGGTAAATTGATAACAGCATTGAAAAACTCTTCCTTGTAATATTTGAGGTAAACTGCTAATGATTCTCCGTCAATCAATAAGCAACAATTTTGGTTCGTTTTAAGATATTCAAGCTGATTCATTGCTAGTTCGTTATGAACTAATTTTATTATTTGATGAATATATTGGCCCCTTGATATCAACCTAGTACTAATTCCAATACATTTGGCAGTTTCAACTTTATCTCCAGTTAACATCCAGATTTTAATTCCTGCATTCCTTAATAATTCAATTGATGTTTTAACATTCTCTTGTAACTTATCTTCAACTCCAGTGATTCCTAATAATTCCAAATCTTTTTCTAGATATAAGCTTACAGTTTTCTGAAGCTTAGTATCTCTATCTACCATTGCAAGTGAGCTTTGTTTATAATTGGTTTCGAATTCTTTGAATTGAGCTTCATTCAATCCTTTTCTTGCAATAACTAAAGTTCTCAATCCTTCCCTTGCCATGTTACTAGTTTCTTCATCTAACCAATCATTTGCATTAACAATTGATGCCATTACTGAATCTGCTCCCTTTTCCATAAACCAAATATCTCCTTTTTGATTATCTTTAACAATGATTCCCATTCTTTTGGTATCAGAATTAAATGGGAAGTTATACAAAATTTTATACGTTAATATCCGATTACTTGATTCATGTAAGATAGAAATCGAATTTCTGTCTCTTTTAATTAGTTTCAATCCAACAGTTTCAATAAACTTAACAATTGCAATCTCGTCTGGTGATGCAGCTTGATATGTTACTGGCGACAGAATGTAATCCGATGTTACAGAAAAATCATTTTCTTCAAATGTAGGAGTAACATTATGACAAAGTGACAACGTGATGATTAAATCAATTACTTTAGTTGAAAGATCCTTTTTCT
The DNA here is from genome assembly GCA_030564725.1 of Chernovozyma sophiae-reginae. Lineage (NCBI taxonomy): Eukaryota > Fungi > Ascomycota > Pichiomycetes > Serinales > Debaryomycetaceae > Chernovozyma > Chernovozyma sophiae-reginae. The sequence goes on along the minus strand of JAKTYG010000269.1, from coordinate 9,985 downwards.
TAGGAGTTGTTGTTGAAAGGTTGGAAATTCCATAACTATGTTCTAAACTGGAAAGTATGGATGATACATAATCTGAAACAATGTCTAAAGTATCTCCTGCATAACTTATGGAACCCAAATGTAATTTCTTCAACTCCATATCATTCTGAGTCAACGTACCAGTCTTATCAGTTAATAAATATTCAATTCTACCCAAATCTTCCGGAATTGTTGACGTTCTAACAATTGTATTTTCAATGCTTGGGTCATCTTCAATTTGTCTTGCGTATACCGATTTAGCTAGATCTAGGTTAACTCTAAGTGAAACAGGAATAATGGTAGAAAATAAAATCAAATATCTGATGATATCGATATACCAACCTTTTTTCAAAGGCCAACCAGTTACTAGAACCAAAGTAACCGAAAGTAAAAACACTAATGCACATAAAATTTTGGACAATTTATTAATTTCCAACTCTAACAAACTCGTTTTAACTCCAGATTTTGAAGTATTAAGTGATTGTCTGGTATCAACTCCTGTATAAATAATGATACCAACTGCAGTGCCCAGAGCCAATACCGTATTTGCCCATAGAGTTTGGTCTATAGATAATGGATAAGTTTGGTTCTCACGTCCGTGGCCACCTCTTTGATCCTCCTGATATATTAATTTACCATTAAAGTGATGAATAGATTTTGCAGGTTGATTCACAATCAACGATACATTTTGAATTAATTGACTTAAATTCGTAATTTGTTGAGTTCTTGGACATGATATTCTCAATTTCCAATCAGTTTCACCATCCAACTGATCAGTCTTAATGAATGCTTCCCCAGAACCATCTTGTTCTTTACATTGTAATAAAATCATATCAGCAGGGATTCTAGAATCCTTGTGCAATTTGACTAAATCTCCAACTTTTAAATCCTTTGATTTCACATAAACTGGATCCTGAGTTAAAGAAACATTTTGCTTGGTCCTATTTAGAACTTCGTATAATTCCCAATTTTGTTCCTTATCTCTTTTCCTTCTTGAAATATCATCAGATGCTTCTTTCAACACGGTAATGGTTAAAACAAATGCCAATGGAACAATATAAGATGAGAGATATCCAATTCTTAATTGAGGAATGATTTGAGATAAAGCAACCAACAAAAAATATAAATTGAAGAAGAATTTGAACTGTTCATATAGTATCACAGGTATAAAAGTTATTGGATTATATTTTGCATTTGAGATTGCATTAGAAGGGAAAGTATTTTTTTCAGATAAATTGTTCCGAGGAGAAACGTATCTTTCATCAGAAAGCTCATTATGAGGTAATGCAATACTTGACTTATTTAAAGATAAAAGTTTATGACGCAAGAAGTTGAATGATGAACCAACATTTTTGAATGATGAATACCCTCTTGGAGAACCCGAGGATGATGACGAAGTGAATGTGCGAGTGTTATTATTGTTATTATTATTAGAATTGGCACTAATCAAGGGAGAATTATCATTTTCTTGTATAAGTGGATTGGTTTGGGATTGATCAAATCGATCATCGACTGAATATCTAGAAGAGCCAACTCCCAAACCAGTGTCATCATTTGCCATCAGTCCCATATTAGATAAAGGGATCCCAGAACCTTGGGAATTTTCTCGTGAAGAATTAGAGCTCTTGGTATAATTGAAAACATTTTGGGAAGCATTTCTTAATGCTTTATCTAAAGAATTATCTAAATCATCAAATGATGATTCGTCAGAAATTGAGTTCCTTGACATGGTGTGGAGCTTAGTTGAAATTATCCATAAATCACCTCTAGATATGAAAGATATAGTGTAGTTCTAAGAAAAAAAGAGGCTCAAATTTCAATAATGATACGATATAATGGATTAACAGTAGTTCTAATCTCTAAGTCAACCTTTGTGGATCAAAGCTCCATGTGCCAAACTGAATGCAATTCCTATTGAACTTGTCATTAATATGGTTTGCAAACGACCCCTCAATGATAGTTTTTCTAGTATTGAGGGCGCAAGTTAAAGATAACAAACGAGCATGCCTATGTTAATAATTTTGTAGAAGGGGAGACAAGATTTATTGATTGAAACGACATCTTGTTAAATTATTTTTGTAAACTAGAGAGTTTAAGTAGGATTTCATAATTCCATTGATAGAATTAAGTCTGGACGATCCTCACTTATTTCTGAGACAAAACTGGTTGATAGACTTTGGTCATTTTGTCTTGTATTCATTTTAGATAGTCTTCATTAACTCCAAATTGTTGTGGGTTCAAACATTTGTTTATTTCGTTTTCCTCCTTCTGTTTTGAAGTTATTGTTATTGTATATTACAGGATTTTAGTAGAACTTTGTAAAAAATATTTCACCAATAAGACTGACAAGTTATACGTATCGAAGGTTTCAGCTCGCATATTTCTCTGAATTGCTACAACTACATCATCGATTGTCAATAAAATATGACCATACAAGAAGAACGGGCAATTTTGCAAGACTCAATTCTTGTTGAGCTATCAGAAATGCAAGTAACTAATACCAATACATTGTTGAAAAAAGTCTATCTATTCATTAAATATCATTTCTTTCCTAATCCATTTGAGTCGTTCATATGTTCTAATGAAGTAAATGATTGTTCATTGATTGCTAAATATCAACAAACGATTGATATCGACTTATCCTCAACTACGTCCCTTTCAATTGACTCAATCACACTAAATGCAATCAATATACCTCATCCTTTAGTGAAATATATAGAAAAAAACTGTGAACATGATAGTATTCATGATTATAAGAAGGATTTAGAAACTACTCCCATAATTTTATTTATTCATGGACTTGGTGGTCAGATGTCTCAATTTGAGCCAATGATGGATCTCTTTTCCCAATGTCTGGAAATATGGTCAATAGATTTACCAGGATTTGGAAATTCAAAATTAAATTTGAACAACAATTTCAAATCAATTACTGAAATATCGGAAATTGATAAGTTGAAAATTCTGAATTCAATAAAGAATATGACTTGGGACGACTTTCGTACTGATAATATAGTTAATATACTATATGAGTTCGTTCAACAGTATCTTCATCCCAGTAAAAAATTAGTCATAATTGGTCATTCAATGGGGACCCATCTTGGAATAAAACTTACGAAGAAGTTAGAGGATCGTAGAGTGGAGTCCTTAATATTACTTGCACCCCCGGAATTATTTGATAATGTTTCTGATCAAGTTAAGCAGTATACCCCAACTACATCTACCGAGCCTACTTTAGAAACAGATAGAAAACAGAATGTCGTGGCTCCTACGAGCACCTTATCTCTACTTAAGGTATTCACTTACTTACCATTTTTATTCAACAGTTTTAGAATTTGGGATAGACTTGAAGGACTTCAAAGTAAAAGTGTGAGTCGTCAATTAACCTCAGAGACAAGTCTATATAGTAGATTAAGGCAATTTCGATGGAATCTAGATATAGATTCAAGTATTATTTTAAGATATGTCAATGGATTCAAGAAAGCTACCAATTCAGATTTATTAGCTGCAGTTTCAAAATTCAATAAATCGAAACAATTTTATACAAAAGTTTTGATATTATGCGGTACTAATGATTCAATTACAAGTTATAAGACAATTTACAAGATTGAAACTCTACTAAATGGTCAACTTGGAGAGAAGATATCAAGTGCTATTGAAGTTAAAGGAGTTGGACATTCAATTTCATTAACAAAGCCCGAATTAATTAGTGGTACGATTGTAAATTTTATTGAAAAAATCGAGCCCGAAAGATTGCACCTTTCTCCAGCATGGGTACTAAGAGTTAAAGCAGATATTTCAGGAGATAAATGGGGATTAAAGAATGAGTTAAAGTGGAAAGCATTGCAACCAATATCAGAAAATATCAAAAGGATTAACCCAGAAACTGGCAAAATTGAAATTGCTCCATTATTAGGAATGAAGACTCTCAGAGAGGGTGATTTAGAACATCTGCCAACAATACTTGAACATTTATTCTATGACAATGAAGGTAAACCAAAAAATCCAATTGACCATAAGAATATACCAGTTGGGAATTTAATATCAGTTGTTGATATATCTCATGATATTCCACCTTACAGTTCCAAAAGTTTTAAGTATATCAAATATTATAAATGTGCCACTGTTTCGAAAGTTGTTCCAGATCTGGGTTCGATAAGAAGATTTATTCAACTTATTGATAAAATACTTCAATTGAGTACGATTCAGGACCCTCTTATAGTTGTACATTGTCACTATGGATTCAATCGCACTGGGTTTTTAATATGCTGTTATCTAATCGAGAGACTTGGTTGGTCAGTATCAGAGTCGTTAGAGGGATACAAAAAGGCTCGACCTCCAGGCATTAAACATCCTCATTTCGTTGATGCATTATATGTTCGATATGAAAGTGAACAATAGGAGGCGGATAAGAAAACATTGATTCATATCTTACAATTAGGTGACATCAACAGATTTTCCAATGTTGGATGTTCTACAGCTTTATCAATGTTAAGTTGAGGAAAGAAAAACTAAAAATTACTAACAGACTGACTAAAGTATATTAAGGTATCAATATTGAAGGGGAGAAAGTTATTAGTTATTCAAACGAGGATAGGCTTAGATTTTGATATTCTTGGCTTTCCACTTAATTTCTTCAACTTTTTCTCATTTTGGAAAGGGTTCACGATCAATTTTTAGATGTTCGTCGTCATAGCTTCATTGTTTAACTAAATTTAAGAAAGTTCGTAAATTCTATTTCGCGTCTAGTTCCCCACTTTAAGCAGATCAGCTTGCTTAATTGGCTATTTGACAATGAAAATTCCTTTGGTATCGACTGAAACTGATATTTCTATGAGTGCCTGGGTTAGTATTGGTTCGTATATGATGGTTATATAAGTAAGTTGATGTCTCTTGATGTTACAGAATTCTGATTTTGTCTCGCAACGAAATAAAAAAAAAAAAACTGAAAATCAAAATTGAGAAAGATCCAACAATGTCGAAAGTCCCATTAGTTGCTCGTAAAAACATTAAAGAATCTGAAGAAATTAATATTCAACATTTGGCAAGCATCAATAAGATCTTAGGTACTCAATGGACTTTAGAAGTAGATTACAGTGGATTGTATGCAGAGATCGCACTGGGAAAATTACCATGGGAAGCTAAGCCTGGTGATGTATCTACTTGGTACCTTGATGGATTAGTCTCTAACATTGAGAGATTTGTTTCAAAGGATGAAATGTACAAGGATGCGTTGGTTGAAGAAGTCACTGGAAACAAATAGTTGCGTTTAAATTTGTTGATACCAAAGAAGCAGGTGTTTATAATAAGGTAGCCATTGAAGATGGAGCTTTAGTTATAATTGTCCCAAGAGAATACATTGGAACCAATGTAGACCAAGTTGGTCAAGATTTAGAAAGTATCTTATAAGTTGTAATCTAACGAGACCACTAATGAGATTATTGAATTGTGAATAAGGAAGTGAATTGTCCAAGATATTGGATCTGTATCAAATCGATGTGGAGTAAGAGAAGTAGATGTTTTGGCCTTGACCTGCATACACTGTGCTGATGTCCTATGGCCCCTACTATCATACTTATCAACAAACTTTACCCCATGTTTCAATCTCCATATGACCATCATATGATGTCCCCCATTGATTTAACTTTTTGATCTCGTCATGGACTCTTCACAAGTTCTCCTATATGTGATTATGTAGATTCTATCTAGACAAAAATTCAACTCTAAATAATTTTTCAGTCGTAGCTCGTAATCAAAATCATATTTCCCGCATCTTCTTAACTGTTCTCCATGTTTCTATGCAGAAGTGCTCCATGTATCAACAAACACATAGTTACATAAATTATAAAACTCTGACGAAGCACGTGCACTAGAATCATAAAAAAATATCGTAAAGAAAGGGGAGCAGGACCTTTAAAAAAGATTTTCTTGTTGAATGATGCGTAGTCATATTTGAGTCTGTCCTTGTCAGCAAATGAAATTTGGCGAGTCACTTAGCGAAGGACTTGTCCCCGAATGGAAAGCGCAATATGTAGACTACAAAGCAGGTAAGAAATTAATTAATAAGGTGGATCAGTTGAGGGCAGAAGACAAAAATAAAAAATCGGCTGATTCTGAAACTGCGCCAGAAGATCAAACTCAGAATGTTAATTTAAATTTGAATGAAAATGAAAATGAGTCGGTAATCGAATCTGACGACGATATAGATGGGGAGGAGCGTGCTTACTTTCCTAATTCTAATGTGAAGAATAATTCTGGAAAGAAAGGCAAGAATTCAAAAGGAGCTGGTGGTGATGGTTGCAATGGGATTAATGATCATACTCCATTACTCGAGCCAGCACTTGATGAGGACTATGAATTAGCAGGAAATCCTGAATTACAGCCTTTAAGATTACCTTCCACTGACACTGATTTGGAACATTATACAAACCCAATCCCAAGAAAAGTTAAGAAACCAGAGGATTTGAATTATAGTAGACCAACAACGACTGATTCAAAACTCAGTCTTAGAAGACCTTCGATATTCAAATATTCACTCCGGTCTTCAAAGCGGAGTGAGATAGATTTTGATGCTGGTAAAACTGAATTTATTGAATGGGCTAATAGCGAATTAAGGAAAGTGGATACATTTTATTTGGAGAAAGAATTAGAAGCTTATGAGAGGTTTTTACTTTTACAAGATCAGCTTTATCAGTTAAGAGAACATAGACAAGAAATCATAAAGTCCAGATCTTATCAAGGCAAACTAGATGGCTCTGTCTCATTAAATACAACCAATCAAGTATATGGAGTGAGATCGATTGCCAATCATACCAGAGGTTTATTGGACGTACTTGAAAGATACGAATTACCTTCGTTGCCATCGATGTCATTTTTGAAAAAATTAAGGGGTTCAAATTCAGAACAGAACGAAGACATTTCCTTGACAAAAGAAGATAATGCTGTGTATGAATTCGATCCAAATTATGATCAGAATAGAGTTAGAAATGGAGAAGAATCACTAGAAGAATTTGAAGAAGAGGATCTTTCCAAGAGCGATGATAATTCTGTTGATATTGCAACTGTTGATTCTGGAATTGGGATTGGACCAGTAACAAGACACAGATTACATACTAGATTGAGCGAAGAATCAAGCGTTAGTAGTCATTTAGATAGTTCTCGCTCAAATGCCAATGCTAGTGCGAATGCGAATGCCAATAGCGTAGTCGCAGCAGCTAGGAAGAATGAACAAAGAGAATATTCTCAAAAGAATAGGTTTCATAGGGTACCATATTTACATGCCAGAAAGCAACTTAAAAGTGGATTGTTAGAACATTATAGAGCTTTAACACTACTTAAATCCTTCAGTGTATTAAATAGGACTGCTCTTCGAAAGATTGTTAAGAAATTCGATAAAGCTTCAGGATCATCAATACTTGATGACTTCATGAGTAAAGTGGATCATACTTATTTTCAAACTAGTGATCTAGTTGATAAGTTAATTAGACAAGTTGAAGAATTGTACATTGTATTTTATTATCCTGATACTTCAGATAGAAAGCATTCATTAGAAAAATTGAAAAGTATTTCATTTACTATGAACAATTCTCAAAAGACTCATTCAAATTATTATGTGTCATTATTTCTTTCAGGAATCTTCATCGGTTTTGGTATACCATTATTTACTCTTGGATTATATATTGGGTTATCTAAGGTAACTCATCATGTATTACCTGAAGGTAAATATATGCTCCAAATTTGGGGAGGTTTTTTCCTTTTGTCGTTAACATTTATATTAATTGGTATTAACTTAATGGTATTTGATCACTACAAGATCAATTATAAATTTATTTTTGAATTCAATTTGGCTAATTGTCTTGATTATAAACAATATTTTCTTATACCATCGTTTGCATTTGGATTCCTTTCAATCTTATTTTGGTTTAGTTTCAATAATTTTTGGCCAAATCAATTTTCTGGAAGGGAATGGCCATGGATATTTCTTGGAGTTATGCTCTTAATTTTCTTATGGCCAGGAAATCAAATTTATCCTTCAAGTAGAAGATGGCTCCAAATTGCTCTTTGGAGACTTTTCCTTTCAGGATTTTATCCAGTGGAATTTAGAGATTTCTTCCTTGGAGATATTTTTTGTTCATTAACTTATACCATGGGGAATGTATCATTCTTCTTTTGTTTATATTCCCATCATTGGAATGGTTTATTAGGTGATGGAGATACTTCTGAAAATGTTTGTGGTTCAAATAAATCAAAGTTAATGGGATTCTTTAGTACTTTACCAAGTGTTTGGAGATTGTTACAATGTATTAGACGTTATATGGATACTGGAGACCTTTTCCCACATTTTGCGAATTTATTGAAGTATAGTATCCTGTCATTATATTACGTTTTATTAAGTGTCTATAGAATTGATAGCACTCAATCCAATCGAATCATATTTATTGTTGTTGCTCTGATTAATTCGATTTATACAGCAACTTGGGATATTATCATGGATTGGTCATTACTTCAATCAAATTCGAAAAACTTTTTATTAAGGGATAATTTATTTTACATTAATCCTAATTTCTATTATTCGGCAATGGTTCTTGATGTTATATTTAGATTCCAATGGGTATTTTATGCTTGCTTTGCTCAACAAATTCAACAACTGGCTATAACAAGTTTCCTTGTTGCAGTTATAGAAATCTTTAGAAGGTTTATTTGGATCTTTTTCAGACTTGAGAATGAACATGCTACTAATGTAATCTTGTTTAGAGCTTCAAGAGATTCTCCATTACCTTATGCAATCAAGAAAAGTGCCGAAAAGGCTATCAAAAGATTGGTTAAATTGAGATATGAAGCAAATAAATTAGTGAAAGAAGATGATATGTTAGGTGAAATAGCTCCTGCAAGTCCAGAGGAAGTAGCTGAAAGTTCGATAACAACTTCATTTAATCAATATTCTACCGGAGCTGACAGAATGCATCATGATGAAGAAAATGATTTAGGATTATCTAGAGTTAGAACCAATGCAACTGTTGGTGCACCAGAAAGATTAAGACAAAAATCAACGTTTATGACATTTAGTAGTGCTTTAACAAAGGCACATATTAAAGATTTCCAAAGAAGGAAAGTTACAATTGTTGACGATGAGAGTGATGATGAAGAAGAAGAAGATGATTTATCGATCATTAGCAGAAGTAAAACCAACCCACGTTAGATCTAAAAGTTGTTTTTTTTACTTTGTATATAGTTGCATTATTTATTACCCTTATATATATTTATATAAAAGAGAATCTTTCGTAGAGCTGCTTGACATTTAACATCCATATCCAAAAAGGAAGTGCTAACGTTCTATCTATACATCTTTAAATCTTTTCGAATCAGATTCATCTAATCCTTCGATTACATGAAGTGCTGGATTTCCATTTGATGGGACAAATAAATCGGAATGGAATTCTTTAATTATTGAATCAACATCATCAATATTCAATTGTCTAACATCTCCCAATTTTTTGATTTTATTTGTAACTTCTTTACATTGTTCGTCAGTTAAATGTAAATTCAATTGATCAACTCTTGATTTGATCGCATTCCATCCAGTCAATCTATTAGCAAAATGGATATATCTAGTTAAACCAAAATCTGAAGGGTTTAAGATTTCATAAGTTGAAGGATTTGCCAATATAGCTTTAGCATGAATACCTGCTTTATGAGTGAAAGCACAAAATCCAGTAATTGGATTATTAAATGGAATGTTAACTTGAACTGCTTCGGCAACTAAATTCTCCAAATCTCTCAATTGATGCAATTTATATTTAGATAACACATAATCTCTATCAGCAGCAATCATTCTAGCCATAAGACCTCCTAAAGGAGTAATACCATTTCTTTCACCAATACCTAAAACTGAAACATCAATTAGTCTAGCACCTCCTTCTAATGCAGTATAAGCATTAGCAATAGCACATCCAGTATCATTATGGAAATG
>JAKTYG010000268.1:0-14967 GCA_030564725.1 Chernovozyma sophiae-reginae | reverse complement strand
TAAACAGAATAAACCACAAGCTTCTGCTAAAGCAAATCCTAATATTGCTTGAGGGTCAACAAGTAGAAATCTCGGTATGACTAATCTCTCCAATGGTACAATCTTGGGGGAATACTGAAATTGAGATCTAATTATATGCACTTAAACTGCATGATAAGCGATCTATCTTGGTAAAGATAAGTGCTATATGGGTTGGAGGTGTTCAGATAGTGACTTTATCACTACTCTCTCAGACTTTCCACACTCCGCAATTTCGGAGCCTCTCCCTCTGGGGTAATCATCTAGGACTTCGGATAGTATGCACTCAACGTAGATGTGTACCAGTTATAGTCCATTTTTCATCGTCCCCTATCTTTTCAAAAGTATATGATTTTCTCGTTCTACAAAATTATTATCTTTCTTCAAGTTCAAACAAGTTCAAAGTCTCTTTCTACCAATTCATAGTCTCTTTCTCTACCACTCCCTCGTATCGTCGCTATTCTACTCCCTCATTTGGCTCTGCCACTCCCTTGTCTCGCCGCTCCTCCACTCCCTCATCTCGGCAAGCACCACTCCATCACCTCCTCCTACAATTCATATTCTCTCTTAAAAGTAAACCATACTTTTTTAAACAAATATAATAGTTATATAATTAACTAACAAATACATAAAAAAATAAGCCTATTCTTGTCCAAACCCAACTGTTTCTTCTACTGCTAAAGTCAATTTTTGTTTAAGACTTTCTATGTTTGTATAAGGAGGTAAATCAACTCTATTAAAACAGGTATGAGATTTAGGAAGTTGATCAGGTTCACCTGCCTTTTCAATTGTAAACCTTCTAGGTCCATCTGAACCTTGTAAATCTTTAAATCCATTAACTGGAATACGTGAAGTACCAGTGGTAAATTGTAATAATCTTGCCTTTTGTTCCGAATCCCATTCCTTAATACATTTCCAAAACCATTGAATAACCTGATCACTTTCTTGATATCCTCTATAATCAGTATGTTTTTTCCAATCTTCAACATCAATCTCTGCTAATCCTCCAATTAATAATTCTAATTCTCTTTCATCGAAAACATTAACTAAATCTTGTGGAATTAATTCATTAAATCCATCAATAAATGCCTTAAATTGTTCTTCAACTCTTTTACTAATCTTCCATTCTGAAATCAATTCCACATATTCGTGTTTATTTTCTTCATTCACTTCAATATCTCTTCCACCTGGTTTCAAATCAACTTCAACAATTTCTCCAAATCTTTCATCTTCTGCTGAAAATGTTAGATCTAAAACATCAGTAATATCATTATCACAAATCCATTTCAATGATCTATAAAACTCAGCATCAACCCCTTCCATATCTTGTAAAACAACCTTTTTATGTAACATCATTTTATATAAGGCTCCCACAAAGAAAGCATCCAAGAATCTTCTATGGAACACACCTAAACCAACAACTCTTCCAATGAATTTGAAATAATTCAAATGTTCAGGGTTTATACCTGAATTTGGATTGATTTGCAATGTATAGTTATCATGTGAAGAATATTCAAACAAACAATAGAATGGATTAAACATATCATGAGATAACAAGAAGAAAAACTCTCTTGAAACTCCACCATAATCTAAACCTTCTTCACCATCAAATTTAATCATCAATCTCTTCTTTAAATCTTCTGGAGTTTGTCTCATAATCTCTTGATAAGAATCTTCAAAAATATGATCTCTTCTTACCTTCATATGACATTGACCAGGTAAAATTCTTAAAGCTGGTTGTGATCTGAAATATATAACTTTCCTTCTGAAATCTCTCTTATATTGAGGAACATTTTGATCTAACGAAGATGGCAATCTTGGATCATCCCAAGTAGTAGTTTTCGTGTTATGATCAACAAAATAAACCCTGGCAGTATTAGTTAATCTCATTTCCCATCCTGAAGGTAATGGACCCAATTGACTAACTGGTTGTTGTTGAATTGTTGTATTTGGACCAAAAGTACGTATATACTGTTGTCTCCTAGGGTCAACCCACGTTGTAGTTCTGGTATTATGATCAACAAAATATGGTCTACCTTCATTGGTAAATCTTTGTTCCCAACCTGAAGGTAATTCTCCCAAACCTGTGGTTGTAGCACCAGATGCTGCCATAGAAACAGCAGCTCCAGGACTAACCGGAGTGTTGGAACCGGTTGAATTAACAGTAACACTGCCATTGGGAGTTGTAGCTGTTAAAGATCCTCCAGTGACATTAGGAGATTGAGGAGTTTCTCCTGGTAATGTACGTCCACGATGTTGTCTTCTTTCAGCTTCAGTTGTATTTATTCTTTGTTGACCTCTCTCGGTTTCAGATTGATCTAATGCAGGTCTTTGCCAAGTTGTTGTTCTAGAATTGTGATCCACGTAATATGTTCTACCAAAATTATCAGTTCTTCTTTCCCATCCTGGCGGTAATCTTCCATACTGGTCTTCAAACGAAGAGTATTGCCTGTTAGCTGCAGTAGCTGAAGTTGAATTTGGTATAGGAGCACCTACGCCAGAAGGTGGAGGGCCAGCAGTTGAGTTAAGAAAATCAGTTGGATTTCGGTTATTTGCAGAAGATCCACCAGTAGAAGCATTTGGAACACCAGTACCTCTTTTACTATGACTAATAACAACAATAATTTTCCCACTAACAGTCAAATTTTCATTTGATTTTTTTAAATCCCTAGTAATGGTTTCTTCAGATGACAGAAGCGATAAATCAATTACGTCTCCAATTCTGACGTTTACAACTCCAAGAAATCCTTGATCTTTCTTTTTGAATTTCTTCTGATCAAACACTTGGATAACGAGAATTGAATCTTCTAAAGCTTGAAAATTAAAAGATTCATTCCAATATGGATTCAATGTCTTCTTAGTAGTCTTGGTTGTTTTAGTTTGGGATCCGTCGACCGTGATCACGGCAAAAGGATCAGGCTGACGAAACACATCTCTTTTATAAAGAGATTCTGCAGCAACAACCTTAACATTTATGGAAGTAGTAGATGAACCAACCATTCTCAAGTTTTCAACAACACAAGGACTTTATGAAAACAACGAAGAAGAAGAAGAAGAAGAAGTAGAAAAAAATAACTGAAAATTATTGGAAATCAGTTTTTATGACTCAGCCCAATACTATACTATATTGGTATAAATATAACGATGAACGATCAGTTTCTAATATGAAGAATCTAAAATGGAAATGGAAATGAATAACTGATAAATCCTAATCTCTCAAACTCTAAAAGAATATTTGAACACTAAGTTGACAGAATTCCTCTTAAAAATCAAGGAGAACAGTATTTTATTGTTCTGTTCAAGTAGATTTTAAATGACCTAGTGGCGATAGCTCAATACAACCAATACAATTTCAATTGAATTAAGTAATTGACTTCACGTAAAAGATCAATATCAAACCAAAGGTTACTTTACGACCGATTTACTATTAAACAATGATGGAAGGATGCCCGTTTAATTTATATATTGAATTGGTTGGTGAGGGTAATTGATATTTACTGATGATAGAATTGCACCCCTATTACCTTAAACTAATCGCTTCTGACAAACTGCTTATGTTAAACCAATGAAATAGAAATCTGCTGAACACGTTCCTGGTTTGCTGTGAGTGATTATTATGGCTTTAACTTAATTAGAAGTAGTAGTTTATTTCTTTGATGGGGTGATCAACTTTAGAATAACAGCAATGGAAATCGATACTAAATGAGGATTTCAAAAGTCACACAAAGAGACTTTAAGAGGCGAAAAGCAAAAAAAAAAATAAAAAAAAGTCAATCTGTCAATGAGAATTTGTCTCGGAACGAGAAAGTGATTGGTGAATATCGGAGACTACCGAAATACTCGAGTTGAGCGAAACCTGAAAAATAGGTTGCAATTATTGAGGAAAGAACGGATGTGAAACATTACTGAGTTTTATGATTGTCGACTTTTCTCAATAAAGAAATGTTGCATAGTTGGGAGAATTGTAGAATTGCAAAGTTTTAAAGCTGCAAATTATTTGCCATATTTAGTAATTATACATTCATTCTCTTCTTTCTCTACTTTCTCTTATTTCGGTACTGGACATATTTGAAACGCATAATTTTCAAAATGGGCTACACAGAGCAGAAGCATCCAAGGCAATTTCAGTGCAACTCAAGGGACTAACTTGAATGAATGACATTTTTTATGTATTTTTGGGATAGTCAGGGAGTATTTTTTTTCTCTTTAGCTAATTTTAGGTATTGTGGAATTCAACAATTCAATTGAAATGGTTCTATCATGAATGGTAACTGCTACGGCTAGAGACGAATAAGTGAAATTGTGTTTATAAAGCTGAGGCTGAAAAATGTCTTTTGGTGCGAAAAACTCAAGAATGTACAATTCAGTGGAACCAATGTTTATTCCTGATGCAAGAGCTAAAGTTACAATAGCATTGGATCAATGTTTGTAGAGATTATTCAATATATTATTTGCAAATCAGGTTTCCAGAGTGAGTACAATAGGGGAAAGAACTCTGATCACTTTAAGTAATATTCAAGTTCTTGCCAGACTACAGACCCCAATATTTTTCATTATGTTTGCATGTCTGATTCGTATATAACTAAACTAAAGTCCAATACCATAAACTAATCAAATGTTCTTAACTCATTAAATATCAAATCGAGCCCGAATTCACTCTGTTTCTCAAACGTATCTTCTATTACCGTAGGAATGGTAGAATATGATTCGTTATCAGAGAAATCCATTGATCTTGCTGGAGATTGATGAGATGGAGGTGACGAGAAATCAAACTCGTCTTCTGTTTCAGCAATGTGATCCATATCAATCAAAGTGTCCTCAGACATACCTTGATGTTCAAGTACCAAAGTAGATTTTCTTGATAATTGAATTATTTGATCGTTTTCGACTTCTTGTGCAACTTCAGGCGCAACTTCTTGTTCTTTTTCTTTTTCAGCTTTAAATAAAGTTGCAACTGTAGGCTTTCTGTTGATCATCAATGGCTTTGTAGAATTAGTTTCAAAACTGAAATCTTTCTCAGAAATAGAATCAAC
Organism: Chernovozyma sophiae-reginae; assembly: GCA_030564725.1. Lineage (NCBI taxonomy): Eukaryota > Fungi > Ascomycota > Pichiomycetes > Serinales > Debaryomycetaceae > Chernovozyma > Chernovozyma sophiae-reginae. The sequence goes on along the minus strand of JAKTYG010000268.1, from coordinate 9,916 downwards.
CAATGTATCACTGCTAAGTTTTTCTGTTTGAGTTAACAATGCAAGATCGTCATTTGAGTAGTAGAGTTTTTCAGATGAATTCACATTTATATTAATTGAATCATAAATCTTCGAATGGACCCCAAAGAATGAACTCCCATCAATTGATAATATTTTACAATCATCTTCCACATCATCATAGATCGAACACATACCAATAATGTTTGTATTTGAAGCTGGAAGTATAGTTCCACATTGTCTTTGATTGATATTTATTTCAATTGAATTCTTGTTAGGGTTGAAGTTGACACTATTAAATCCTTCCTTCAAAGTACAATTGAGTAAACTATCATCAGTATCTGAGAGATCCCAATGAATAATATTTCCATCTTTTGCACCAGTAAATAAATCATCATTATTCCATTCAAGACTAGTAACTAATTTATTTTTATGCCCATCAAGTGCACCAAAACTTTCTTGCTTTCTTGTATCCCAAAGTCTTACTATTCCATCAGAATGTCCTGAAGCAAACACAAATTCGTTATTTGGGTTCCATTTTATAATATTTGATGCTAATTTATGATTATTTCTATTGTTTAATATAGATGAAGGAATCTTGAAATCTGATTGTCTTAAATCAAATAAAGAAACTCCAAAATCTCCACATATAGCCAATGCTGATTCATTTGAGGGTATAATGTCAAAGTTGCGAATTCCATGAATCGTTGAAATTCCTTTTGGTTTAGATTTACTAGATCGAATGTCCCATATAAACACATTTCCTTGATACAAAGTGATAAGTTCTTCCGAATTTAAGAAGTTAATATGATTTATGGTACCAGCTGTATGATCTTTTAAATATTTTTTATGATTAAATTTTTTAATTATTTCTGCATTTTCATAGATTTCATCGGGCTCAGGAATTGAAACTAAATGGGCATAGCCTGCAGAATTCCCAGTAGCTAAATGTAATGAATTATCTGGTACCCATTTCATTGAATGAATATTTGGTAGTGATATTGTGTTATTGTGGGTTAAACAATTGTTGGATAAATCGACTTGATATATAAATAAGTTCGAACTACCATTACCTGATGAAATACCCAAAGTAGGATCATTTTCATTTATGATATTTTTCTTAATATCCATAGCTGTCAAGTGCATGTTATTGTCAGGTATTTTCCAATAATTTGATTTTATGTTAAGATTGTTAAGGGAACATGTTTTGCTAATGATTTCAGTATCTTTGGGACTTTCATGAAGTAACCAAGAAGGAGATGAAATTCGAAGATCTGATACGCTAGATCTTGGAGAAGAGTTGGGACTGTATCTCATAGCGTTTTGTCTGAAAAGCAAATTCGAAGTGTAATAGTCTGACATTGGGTGAATTAATTAGTTGAATTACTTTGTCGTATCTCTGTTGTATACTGGTCTCTAATTATATTCCTGTTATATACTGTTCTCTCGCTATAGTACTACGTTGTACTAGTTTTTCGCTATGTTAGTCTGTGATAACGGTCTCTTGTTATATTTCCTTTCCTTTGCTTTCTATCTTGAGTTTACAATTCCTGATAGATTTTTAACAAAAAAAAAAAAGAAAAAGGAATTTGTTGTATATGGCAAAGTAAAACTAAGGAAACCAGAAGAAGAGAATATCTTGGACCATTCTGTTTCTTATATTCAGAAAGGAGATATGGCTGGAATGGTACCTGAATGAGAATGGGGCTGGTTGCAAATATCATTTCTAGTTAAGCACTTATGTTCCCTTCACCTTCCCAAAAGGAGCGCGCGGCTCACTGATGATACTTGCAATCTTCCCGTTACGTCAAAATTGTGATAAGATTCGATCAGAAAATGGCTGGAAGTGGCCAGAGACAGAAAACTCGCGCCGCTACCCTTCCCAATTGAATAATACTTCAGACCTGGACACAGGAGTGATGCAAAATAAATAACATCAACCAAATTGGTTAGATAAACAAGATAGATGGGCCAATACTGTAAAAATGGAAAACATTCGGCACTTTTGGCTCAAACATCCAGTAAAATCAATTCTGAATATTAATCATATACACTCTCTACATCGAGCCATGTTTTCTCTTATTCTCAGAAACGTACTGCCATTTATGTTTAATACTAAATTAAATGGGTGAGAGATACCCTTTACACTATCTTCTCTTGTAAATACATGGCTTCAATAACCATTCACCTTCAGGATTTCTCTGCCTTTTTAACTCGAGTTGTTCCTTTTCCAGTTCAACTTCAACAAATTTATGACGTCTTTCAAGTTTCTCTTTACGTTCTTGCAAAATATCAGGAGGGGGCTTGAAAAATTCAAACCTTGTAAACATCTTATTATCATTATCAGTCTTTTTATGAAAAAATCCACATAATTTCAATGCTTCAACAAACTCAGATCCTATTTCTATATTTGGATTAGAGCCTGGAGCTTTTGGATTTTCTGTAAATCTTGATTTGATTTCAGCAATCCATAATTCTCCACGAGGAGCTAAGACTCTATAAGCTTCTTTAATGAAATCCAAGAAATTTGTCCCCATCAATGCTAAACAGAATATCACAATAGTACATGATTCATCTGGTAATGGAACATTTTTAATATCAGCAACAGTAATTCTATTATTCACTTTCTTTAAATCAAAACTATAAACTTGGACATCTATTCTCTTCTTGGCTCCAGCTTTTTTATTATTCTGATTAACAAAATTTGTTACATCCAAAGATAATTGTGCTTCACCACATCCCATGTCTGCAATGACCACTTTTTTACTCGGATACAACCCAGGAAGTCCACCAGGAGCGTTAATCACTCTGGTACGTGCTCTAGTTTTAATTTGTTCAACAAATACATCAACAGGATTCTCGGGCCATGATTGAACTTGAGATCTAAACCCATCATGATATTCATCAAATAGAGAGGGTTGATCTTTAATAAGATCAAGAGCATTTTTAGAAGAAATGGTATAAAGTTGTTCATTAATCCATCTGAATCTTGATCCAGATAATTTATTCATCATTTTCTGTTGAAGTGGAGTTAGTTTTATAGTAGACGATGTAGTCACTGGAGCTGATACTTCTATTGGGGTGAATTTTTCAATCTTTTCCTTCGAGATTGGTTCATTTTTTTTGGTATTCTGAACTTTGTTAGAATTTTTACTATCCAGACGACTATTCTTCGTATCTACTTTTGTCTTTTTGTTCAACGGTTTCTTGTAATCATTTTCTGCTTCTGATTTGTCATGTTCAAGATGTTCCTTTTCATATTCAGCTTGTTCAGCTTCTCTTTGCTCCAATCTTTCTTCTCTTCTAGCCCTCTTCTTACTCTTCTTTGAAGCCTTGGTAGGATTACCTCCTACAACAACTTTCTCTTGCTTTAAATTCCATCCATCCACTTGAAATAATGCCATCTTGATACCCAGAGTTGTTATGATAAAAAGGCTCTGAAATGTGAGTCTCATCGCTTCTGAACTATGATAATTGAATGGTTACACAAACGCATTCTTCAGTATATTTTTGCGACTTTTTCCTCAAAACACTCTCAGTAAATGGCAACATATCAGGAACATTGAGCTACTTCTAGGAAGGCAATTTATAGTTAATATCCATTGGATTTCCCTTTTGAATCGATTTTTTAACAGTTGCCAGATTCTTGCGACTTAATTTCAAATCTGTTTGATTTTTATTGACGGATATCAAAAGTCTTTCTCGTGTAAATCTGACCGCCAAATATGAGGAATGCCTAACTCTAATCTGCCCATTGATTTTGGTCCTGGTGAGAGACATATCTACTCACGTGTGGGTGACAAATGCTTTTATGTACCTGAACTTTTCCATTGTTCCCCCACCTACGGCCAAACAGTGAATCTCTTTATAAATGATGTAAATCATTCAAAGAGTGTTCTTGAAATATATGGAGCAGCAGGTTACGAGAAATATTCAGAAAACTATATAATTGTTAATAACTATCCTATAAGACAAGTACAAATTGGAGGAAGATTAATCTCATGTATGGATCGTGAAGGTTATAAAGATGGGAAAACTGCTTATATAGTGAGACTTGACGATTCGTCCGGCGATAAACTGATCATAAACTGTGTTGTTAGTGAAGCTCTATATTATGGTGCTGGGATGCCCAGCGATCCTAGGTATGGAGCTTTGAACTTGGTGTTCAAAGGTGAGATTCAGATTCGTGGTAGAATCAAAGAATTGCATGCAACTTATATGGCCATACAAGGTGAGGATTTATCTGCGGAAGTCGAATTATGGCAACAAACTTTAGAGCAACGAAAGATTCTACAAATTCCATGGGTGTATGACCCAGAACCAATGGTACCAGCATACATTGTATTAGATGAAGATTCTTCTTCACTGAACTGTGAGGAGGATGCTTTACAACATGATGCCAATGAGGAAGACGATGTATTGGTCTCCAAAATCATTAAATTGAACGAAAAGACCTCCTTGGAATTGGCTAACGAGTTTCTATTATGGATGATTCGAAATGGTCAATCGTACTTCAGTCTTATAGAACTTTATCAAGACCCACACATCAATAATCTACTTGATATAAGTTCAATTCACAACTCGAACCACCCGTTACGGGCGGAGATATTTCATAAGATACGCCACATCATTCAGAATGATTTCAAACTAATTTCGGTATCAAAATCACAGACTGTTGATTGCAGTAAACTTTTCCTGCTTATAGATTTATTAACTGCTAACCTTGCCGAAAGGAAACAAAACCGAAGACCTTTCCTGACAGCAGAATTCACAACTAAACAAGAAGATCTTCGCTCATCGACAGAAGCGGGAGAATTCATAAATGAATTGATTAGGTGGATTACTAAGGATGAACCGTGGTCTTTTAATAAGCTGCTAAATGAATGGAGATACAGAGGAACATATACGAAATGACTGATGTAGCATTGATTACCTAGAAACGTGAGAGACAAGTCACCATCCATAGTTTTGAAGCTGCTAGGAAAACATGACAAATTGGTAAACACTCTACACATCTACAGATACACAGATACCAGCACACACACACACACATTATATACATGAATATATCCATCAGAACCTTCATGCCAACCAAGAATTCGAATATTACTCCATAGCTTCCTCGTGCAGTTCTGGTCTCTCATCGTAGTTAACATCACGTGACATTGTTGAAGTCCATCATAAACCTCAAACACAGCAACACTTCCTTATCTCGGATTTGCCCGATTAGCCCTCTTTTCCATAAAAGCTATCCGACGTTTCATATCAATTGATACAGCTTTTGATCACCCATTGATAAAATAATGCCTCCAATTACTTGCCATATACTTGACACTTCAAGGGGACTTCCTGCAGAGCAAGTAACGTGCTCCATATATTACGTATCCAAATTAATCAACCAACCTAAAGAGGAATCATCGTATGAAGTTTTCAGCTCCACTCCATTTGCCATGGGTAAAACCAATAAAGATGGCCGTATAACTGAGTGGGTTCTAAACCCAACCAACGGGGAAGCTCTTAATAAAGAGTTAGGTTTCAATAATAACGACTGGGTGTCTCTCAAACCAGGAATCTATAAGATTAAATTCTTAACTGGTCAATATTTTCATAGACTTGGACCAGGTGTACGTACATTTTTCCCATTTGTAGAGATTCACTTTTCCGTCAATGATCCCCCAGATCATCATTATCACATTCCTTTATTACTTTCCAATTTCAGTTACACAACTTACAGGGGAAGCTGAAATTGCTACATTGCCTGTTTATGGAGAAAATGGTACAGTTGATACTATTTACAATTGTTAAAAATGATTTTAAAATTAAAGTTGTACACTAGACTAATAAAAGAAGTGAGTATTATCTTGTGATTGTTCATGAACAAGCATTTCGTTACACTTGTATTGGTTTAACTCCGTTTTGATCTTATTGATTTCATGAGGCTCTGTCAAGGTATATTGGGTCACCAGCTTATTGTAACGCTTATACAGTTCAGGTGCATAGGTTTCATTAACATAAATTTTGTTGCCAAAGGCAACTGCTTTCCTTCTAGCTGGAGTATTATATCTTTTTAAACTTGGTTTTTGAGGTTTTTGACCAGGAATTATTGTCTTAGAATTAGTTTTAATAGTAATTTCCAACTTTTCAAAATCTCGAAATTGCTTTATATACTTCAAATGCATTGGTAACCCTCTTCTTTGGTTTTCGGTAAGATTTGTAAATAAATTATTAAGTTGTTCATACTCAATAACAATTACTTCAGTTTCATTTTCAGGGAATTTATAATTCGATTCAATTGTGTTTTCTCTTACTAATCCTTTCTTTATCTCATCGGTATCGTCTACTTCATCCCCAATGTAGTTCATTTGTTCCTCAATCCAATCTGCTTCGCTCTGGAGAAAACGAATATTATCATCAATGTACAACTCTTCCAGCTTTGGACGTTCACGACCAAGTGTATTATTCATAACTCGAGGATTTATTCTATTCACATCCTCTGAGTATATCATCTCATCCGATTCTTCATCTTCCAATTCGTCTTCCAACTCATCTCGAAATTGTTGATCTGCAATCTGATCACTGGTTAACTCATCATCATGTAAAAATGGTTCATTCTTTACAAGGATACTATTGCGATTAAATCTTTCATCAAAGCTTAACAACATATCATCGAACATATTGGAATCTCTTTCAATACTTGGAAGTTTAGTAAGAGTTAATTCCTCTGAGTACATCTCTGGCAGCTTTGGTTCTTTAACTTGCAGTGTCATCTTTATCTCAGGGAATTTATTCACATGATCATCTTGTTTGAAAGCATTTGAATCCGAATTACTTCCATGAAACTTTTTGAATGGAAATGCCTTCTTAAGGTTATCACTGGACTTTTGAGATTTAAGTTTAGATTTTTTGGATTCATTAGCTTTGCTTGGGAAGTCACCACCATACTTAGAGTGTGCAACAGTTTCATCTTTTATAAAATATTTCTTTAAAATCTTTTTAAAGGATTTGTTTTCTTTAGAAGTTTTAGTAACGGTCGAATCTTCCTTAGTACTTACTTTAGTCTTTACTTGATTTCCATGTACACCATCCGAACTTGGGAATGGTTTTGTATTTTTCATAGGACGATCTGGTTGGGTTCCAGTTCTGGAATCGTAATTGGTCGTTGTTTTGTATTTTGTAACAGTTTCCAGCAGCAATAACAAAGACTTGACATTCTTTGATTCTGGTTTCCCGGTCACAGGGGCTACCAAAGGTTTCGAATCACTTGAATTATTATTGTGATTATGAAGTTTAGAAGGGACTGGAGATTTTGGAACCGTTATAAATGTCTCCGCGGACTTAGAAGTGGAAGACAGAGTTAGTCTTTCAGAGACCATAGCTTTAGTAGAATGACCTGGAGTAGAATTAGTCACTGAACCAGCAGTGACATTTCTAATATTATTACTGGCAGTATCCAATTCTAACATTTTTGATGGGCGATGTTCAGTTTTGTGCCCAGTGGAGTTACCTCTGGTAGGCACCTTAGAAGTAAAATTCTTGGACAGAGAAGTTCCTGATGTCCGACTGGAACCTGATTTTGTTCTCAAATGTCCTTTTCTTGGAGATTTTTTGTTTGACGAAGGTGACGGTGGGTTGACGAGAATTGGCGACGAAATCTGCTCAGGAACTGGTGGTAGGTCCTTGTCTACATTCACTTTTCCAATCAACTGATTTCGAGACTTCTTCTTAATTTCCTTTACTTCTTCAGACTCTTTTGTTGACTCATCGGTTTCTAAAATAGAAGGAGAGGGGGAATATGTGCATAAGTCTCTCGAAGAATCCTTATTTGTGAATCGTTCTAGGAATTCGGGATTGGAAAATGAAGAACTTCCTTGATTAGTCGATTTGAGATGAGTTAAATCTTGATCAGGCTCAATTACTTGTTCTGACAATGTTGTCTCAATGGCCGTATTATCTGCAGTTGAACAGGCTATTGGTTCTATTTCTGTTTCAACTCCACTGGATTCTGTCACAGGAGTTTTATCGTTTTCTTCTTTCAGTTTGTCCTTAGCGTTTTCAATGGTACCACTTTCAATGAGTGCAACTTTGGGGAGTTTTTCCTCAACCAACTTAAGAGCAGAACTTGAGTCAGCACCGTCAGCACCATCGGCGTTTACGTCACTAGAGGTGCTTTCCTCAGGTATGTCTATAACAGCGGTGCTTTCATCTAGCTTTTCAGGCTCAGTAACAATATGAGAATGCTGTGAATGAGAGCAAGTGATAGAATCCAGTTCGTTACTCACCACCGTAGGGTGCTGGGATACTTCTTCTTCTAATTCAACTTTACCACCAAGATTAACTTCTACCGGTTCAGTCTGTTCATCGGCTTCAGCTAAAGAATTAGAATCTGCAGTAGCATCTGTTGTTCGACTTTTATCATTCAAGCTTGGAGAATGCTTAGAACTATGCACAGATTCAGCCAGTTTTGTTATTAGATCATTAAATGATGATAAAGAAGAAGAATTTCTTTCATGTTTGCGTACTTTGTCCTCCAACATTGCCAAATCGCCTCTAGGAGGTACTTCAGTTTGATCGTCATGAAGAAGCTTGAGAAATGCATGGGTTCTTCGAAAATCATGAAACTTATTCGTCTCAGAAGGAGGAGATGAGGGAGGAGTATCAAACTCGACTGGTTTTGAATCAGAACCTGACTCATCTGAAGTTACAAATTGATCATCAGATGCCTGAATAGTATAACTATCAGATCCAGAAAGAGGAGCGTGAACGGTGGGAATAGAACCTTCACTATCCACTGAACGTAATGCAGCTACACCTTCATTTTCATCAATTCTTTCAATCTTGTTAACCAGACTAGTATCTTCCATACTATTGGTTATAGAAGTTGCAGGAGTGTTGGATGATGAACGATTAAATGTATAATTCGATACTGAAGATGGGTTTGAGTCGGAAGTATTGGCAGTATGTAACACTGAATCGTCAAGTGACACAATTGAATGGGATCTAACAATGTTGGTTGATTGATATGAAGTATATTTTGGAGTACTGGCAATACTTGATGAAGAAGCTATACTACTAATAGTTGGAGAAGCATTTGGTTTTGCTAGGGAAATATTAATATTCGTGGGGGTATCATTAGTGTTGGCTCTTAACGATTGCACCAAGTTTGTTTTCTTGATATTATTGAACGAAGAACTTTTTAAAAGAAACTGGGGAGGGGATGAAATTGATGAGATAGATTGACTTCTTGGGATATCAGCCTTGGAATCGGAATTTCTGGAAATGGAATCACTATTGACAGTATTAAGTAACTTTCTTCCAGGGGTCAAATTAATCGAAGGTGGCATACTAGGAGGGACCCCCTTAGGAGATGGGAATTTAGAATTTGACGAACCAGATTGTCTTGGACGGAACACTTCACCATTAGGAAAATAATAAGCTCCCTGTTGTTTATGGAAACCACCATTCACCAGTTGAGTAAAAACAGGAGATTTATTAACATTGACCTGACTTGGAGTTTTCTTCATAGTCCTTTTAGAGAATTTGTCATCATAAGCCATCAAATGGTCTATCGAAGTACTTCTAATAAGATTAGAGCTGGATGAAGTTGATATTGAAGTGGTTGAAGTCAATGAATTCCTTCGAGATGATGCCATTATTGACAACCTTTGCAATGGGGGGAGAAGGTAATGAACTTAAGGTGAACCAAGTTGTATAATTGGTTTTGGTTTTAGCTAAAAGGCAAAAAAAAAAAAAAACAAAGCACCAGGAAAGCGGTTATTGATTATTTCACCTGCTGGAGTTTATATCAGTATCAATCTGAAACGATATTAAATGATGTGTTTAGATGTTAATGTAAAGCGAGTGAACCGCTCGAGTTCTCAATGAGATGTCCCTAACTCAGCGATGGTAGACTTCCGTTGTC
>JAKTYG010000267.1:0-14982 GCA_030564725.1 Chernovozyma sophiae-reginae | reverse complement strand
CTTGTTTTTGCTCTTCTTTTTCAGGTTCTTGTTCTTCTTGTTCTTGTTGTACCTCTTGTTCCTGAGAAACAAATGAAGGAATAGTAACTGGCTTTCTTTCATGTGGTTCATATTTAGAGTCACTGATTGATGAGCTTTGAAACTTCTGTTCAAGTTCAGAATCTTCATTCAACGAGCCAGAATGTTCATTGACTGGTTCGGAATCTGGAGACACAGATTTGTATTGTCCTCTCTTCTCAGCCCAGATCTGAGCCGGAGTTTTTCCGTCTTCTGAAGCAAAATTTCTAGACAAGCCTCCAATGACTTTATCCTTTTTGGAGTCCACAGATTTGCTTCCAAACGATGGTTTAGATCCAAATGAAGTAGAACTGCTTGGTCCCGATTCAGGATGGAATCTAGAAGAAACAGAATGATTAACCTTAACTTTTGGTAAAGAAGTCAATCTTCCATCTGATGAAAAATGGTCGGATTCAGCTTCAGATTTAGATTCATTGGACTTATAAGTCTTCAATCTTTCAGCCAAAGGTTTAGAATCAAAATTTTCACCGTTCTCAGGTTGGGTGTCTAATCTTGGCTTTGGTTGAGAAGAAATAGTGTCAGATTTCTGATTTCTTAATTCGTTAATGTTCACTTTGGTAGGAACATAAGCAGAAGGAACATCTTCCAAAGGTCTAGCAGTCAAATCTCTTTCTTCAATTTCCTTCTCACCATCCCAACCATCATCATCTTGATCCTTGGCTGATGTTGATGAAGATCCAAACGAAGGTTTTGATAATCCAAGTGGCTTACTAGAAGGAACTGGTTTAGAAACAATTGGATTTCCAGTAGATTTTGGAACAAACGAAGAAGTCAAAGAAGAAGGCTTTGAAGGAGCTGTCTTAGCAACAAAAGGCTTAGAAACAGGAGCAGAAGCAGGAGCAGGCTTAAAAGGTTTTCCTCCAATACTTGAGTTAGCATTCAAAGAGTATCTTGCACCAGCAGCAGCACCAATTCTATTATTGAACTCTTCAACGTCCAAATCGTCCTGGTCTCTGGCGGTAATTTGGACGTGATAGCCGCTCAAAACTTTAGAAACATCAGCAAAGTTTGCTGCAAATGATAATCTTGATTTGGAAGGTGAATTATCAGGACACCAGCCCAAAAGAAGAACTTTAGAAACGTCAGATCCAGCCACGGTGACCCTTGCCAAACCGAATTGAATATGACCATCGGTGAAATGTTCTACAAATTCTTCAAGAGGTCCATTTCCAGTTTCCTCTACCGTTAAATTGAGCAGTTTATCTACTGTGTAAACAACATAAGAAGTAGAAGGATCACCCCTAACCACTTTATCGTAAGCGTCCTGAATGGCTCTTGAATTGGCAGAAAGATCGATTCTTTCCATGTTGCAGTTGTTGTGTATAGAGTCAGCTAGCGCAGAAGCTCCTTTTGAACAAGCAATTGAGTGAGTAGCAATCTTTGAGGGTAAAGATAGATGGGAGGGGGAGGAGAACAAACAACTGGCAGTGATTAGAGATCCACTTAGAAATTGCCAGTGAGTGTGAGAGTGAGCGAGTGAGTGCGTTTTTGTGTTTGAGTCCGAATTTCATGGCGGACTGCACAGGGGAAGGTCATGATCTAGGGAAGAATTGGGCGAGGAAGTTGAAAAACTCGGCCCAATCGAGAGAGAGATGAGGACCAGATGGACAGAGAGAACATCGAAAAAGGTGTCTGTGGACCATTGAGAGTTCCCAGTTGAGCAAGAAGAAACACAGCCGCTACATTTTGCCATAAGTATCTAGCAGTTGTCTCTAACAATCGTAATTCACTAATATATTTTACATTCGTATGGATCTATACATCTTTAAATGCCATAGCCCTTAGAGCTCAGCCTTCGCGCGAAACGCTCAGGAACAAAGCCAAAATTAGCGAGCAACTTGGCGACACGAGGCACTGACATCCCCGTTCCGGCACACATTTAGGGGAATCTTGACGCTCCGCTGGCCGCTGCTCGCGGAGAGCCACTACGTGGAGTCCGGCTCGCTGCGCTCGAAGTCTGGGGTTTCCCGTAGGGAACAGCTCTCCGCAGGAGTCTCCATGAAATGGCCCGAGCGGAGCGGTAAGAGATTGTGGCAATATTCAAAGATAAAGGAGGATGTTCGACGCTTGTTCTGCGGATAGTCCTCAGGGAGTAGATGAGAACCCAGCTTAGGCAAAATAGAAATTCGCGGGCAATTGCAGCGCTAAAAGGGCGAAAACGCACTAATTTTAGCGAAGGGATTCGCGACTAAATTAGCGTCTCACTTCACTAAGGCATACACTAAACACCACATCATGATGTATTCTGGGATGTTCTTTAATATGCCCTCTATAAAGATCTCTTGCACGGGCAGTTTGAAATACTCTCCAGCCTTCCCTTTACAACAAACAGCATAGAAAGCCCCGTTGACCAACGAGTATCCAACCAAGTACAACAAGAACCCATAGATTGGATCAGGAGCAAGAATACCAGCCCCAACCCCCAAGCTTAAAGAGGTTATGTCCTGTACGCTTCCAAGCTTCTTCTTGTTCTCATTGATGTTTGGAACGTAATATATGGTCTCAGACATTGTAATGGGTCAATTGAGTGATACAACCACGATAGGACCAGGAAAAGAAGTCTCTTCGTTACCACTGACAAGCACAAATTTGAACTTCCTCCACCAAAAAGAAAAATGAACCTCAACACCCCGGCATATAACCATGAGACTGAACTTGGTGGATCGCTATCTGCACTCCCCGTTATCTCATTCTAGTGGCGATCTTTTTTGCATCTTTGATTTTGCAATTGTGATCAAACCCTGTTCCTGTTGTTTGTTCATCTGTCAAAGGATAAAACAGTAGCGGAAAAGATCCGTATACGACGACAGAGCAAGAGAAGTCAAGACGAGAAACGAGGAAGTTCTTTTTTTTCTTTTTTTCGGCTGAGGATCAAATTATTTGAAAGCAAACAGAACCAAACAAAATAGACACAAGAAGGGAAGACAACATTAAACATCCTTTTCTATTATGGTAGAGAGTAAATTGTCCAATGCAGATTCTTTGAGACGTTTTCTCATCAATTTTCCAACAAAGTCCAACTTCAATTTAGGTACGGACGAAAAGAATAATATCCGAAGAGAATTAGCTGATCACATATCACTAGGTGGTCGATACTTGGCTCTGTTCTTCCCAATTGATGAGGTTTCAGGTGTGCGGTATCATGAGATTATTATGAGGATAGAGGAATGCAATTATCTGTTCAGCGAATATGCCAAGGTAGTTGCCCAATTGGATGACAAGTCAAACTTGAGATTCCAGCAGCCAACGAAACAAATCCATAATCATCAAGCTTTCCATTCCAATCTGCCTTGTGCAAGGATCTTTAGAAAAGGGGAACCGATTTATCGATGTCTTACCTGTGGATTTGATGATACTTGTGCTCTTTGCTCCCATTGTTATCAACCGGAGTATCATCAGGGCCATAAACTTCATATAACCATTTGTCAACGTGAAAATGGTGGAGTGTGCGATTGTGGTGACCCTGAAGCTTGGGTTGAAAAATATACTTGTCCTTATGCCAAAAAGAATATGATGAGTGAACACGAAGAGAATCCTGAAGAACTAAAACAGGCATTCCTTGAATCCATTGAAATATTGTTGGATTATGTTATTGATGTGATGTCTCAGAGTGATCTCCAATTTGAGAATCCTCTTGAAATGGATTCTAATAGTATCCAAGCTGCTACTTTTAATAGTACTTTAGATCCTGCTAAATATGGATACGCAGATAACTTTAATGATTCAGATAAAACTTACGATCCAAACTCTCAAGAGTTTTGCTTGGTAGTATACAATGATCAAATACGACATTACAGAGACGCAGTCCAAAGAATATATCTTGCTAGTAAGAAAGTCACCCAATTTGCAGTTATGATAACCGAAAAAGTACAAAATTATGGAAAGGCAAAAGTAATCAGTTCCAAAGATATCGAATTATTACAAGAAAGACAAAAGATCTTGAGTTCAACTGGTTTAGCAACTTGCATTAGAAGTCATAGAGATATTTTCAGAGAGGACATGTGCAATGAGATTCTTACTTGGATCCATGATCTTACCGAAAGTGAATCGTTCAAGAGCAATCAAGATTTTAAGGATCTTATTTGTAAAGCATTTTGTGGTAGATGGAATAGTGGTTTGTTACATAGTGATCCAGCCCAGGCTCAATCATCTTTGCAGCATCAACAGCAGAATGGCAATGCTAATAACACCTATAGAGTAGGTTCCCTCGATGAAAATTTATTAATCCCAAAAATACCATTATCTAGATCGGATAACTCATCATATCTTTCAACTCCTTCTCCCAGTCATTGGAGTTTTACTCCTTCTAGATGGCAACTTTCTGGTAATTTGAATAAAGAATGTGATTATAATGTAACTGAAGATGATTATCATCCTGAAAGAAGTCATCTTGGTTCAAGATTTCAATATTTCATTTATCTTGATATTAGATTTTGGAAATCTATTCGAATAATGCTTCACGATATGTATTCCACGTCTCTTATTACCAATTTAAGTTACAAAAACATCATCTGTTGCCAATACGTTGATATATACCCAGTAATAGCTGACATGTTTTTAACTATGGATAGAGAACCTGAATTGAATGTTATGTGCACTTTATCCACTCAGCTATTTACCTGCCCATCTAATTCAACTTCAATCGTTGAACATGGAGATCTTTCCAGAATCTTTGCTTCTATTTACGGATTTCTTACTACTGAAGAAATTAGATCACCTGAAAACATAGAACTTTCGCATGAAATTTCATTGAAAAGCTTGAAAAATAGAAGATGGGGTCAAATTTTCTTTGATATTGGATATATTTTGAGTAGAAGCCGAGATTCAAAATCAATACTTACCAATAGTATAGTTCCTATGACCTGCGATATCCTTGCTCTATTCCAAGGCAGACCAGTGATGAAAAGGGAAAGCAAAAATCACATTGAGTATGAAAATCCGGATTTCACCGCATTTTTCCATGCAATTCTGGTTATTTATCAGTTTGCTGAATACATTGCCAATTGTTTGCGTAACTTAAAAGATTTGGAACACTCCGAAAGGAAGCTAATATCCCAGAATTTGATTCAATACGTGATAAAATTTCTTTTAAAACTTGAAAATAACGATTATCCAGGATTAATTGACGAGTTTGTCGATATACATCTTGATGATAAGAAGTCAGTTACTAAGGATTTGATTGAAGGTAATGTAATTCAAAAATATAATATTGACGAAGAAAAGGTGAGCTTTTTGCATCCTATTCATTCATTTCTTACTTGGTTAATTGAGTTATCAGAGTTTGATTCTCCCACTGAATTGAGAGATGTATTTGATGTCAATTCGTTAACGTCAACATTTAATCATCATCACGAAATTGTTAATATCCCTAAACCATCAACTTCAATATTTGAATACCCCATTAGAACAATTGTTTTGATGTCTCAAATCAAGTCTGGCTTTTGGGTTAGAAATGGATACACCGTTAGGTCTCAGTTGCAATTATATCGGAACACAGGACTTCGAGAAAGTGGTTACATGAGAGATTTGTTTTGTACCCAAGTATTCGTTAATACAAACACTCCAAATCTTTCTTGTTTCTTGTTACTTAGCCGTTGGTTATTAATTGACGGTTGGATCAACAAAACCAATTCGGAAAATGAACCAATTGAACCAAGTTACGACCAAAAAACTCTTCCATATATGATTGAGGAATGTTTAAGTTTCTTTATTCATTTATTAACTGAGGATTTATACTTAAGAGGCTTACCTAGTGACAAAATTAATGAAATTAGAATACGAAACGAAGTCATTCATAACTTATGCTTTGGTCCTATCTGTTATACCAAGATTTGCAGCCAAATTCCAGATCATATTTCTTCAGATAAAAAATTTGACATGATTCTTGAAGAAATGACAACTTTTATAGCACCTACAGGATCAAAAGATATTGGAATTTATAAATTAAAAGATGAATACTATAAGGAATTAAATCCTTATTACTTCAATTATACTTCAAATACGAAAGATGATGCAATAAAGTTTGTTAAGGAAAGAATCCATAAGAGGAAAGGTAAGCCAAAAGCAGAAGTTATTATTTCACCTAAAGTTAGAAAGGCTGACGAGTTGGGAGTTTTTAGAAATATTGGGAACTTCTCTGTTTCCGTATACTTTCAGAAATTTATAATCAGAACACTTGAATATATTACAAAGGAAGGTATTGAAAAAACTGATAGTTTATTAGAAACTGTGCTTCATCTAATTCATATTTGTTCTTATGAGGAGACTATCAATATTGAAAGTTTTGGAACGTTTTTCGAGATTTTCATTTCTAAATCCGAAGACACCAATTCGTCTATAGCCAGTTCCTTATATCAAATCTTGACTGATGATGAATTCAAAGTACATCATTGCAAAATAATATCGATCTATAAAGTTATCGATAATAAATATCACGATTCTATTATTGCACATGGAAGTGAGATTCCAAATTTCAATCTGTGTGAGGCAGGTAATGTTGAATCATTGGAAGAAAGTGAAAGTGAGAGAAAGAAAAGAATGGCAAAGGAGAGACAAACAAGACTTATGGAAAAGTTCAAAAAGCAGCAGTCTCTGTTTCTTAAGAACAATACCATTGAAACCACAGATAGTAGTGACATTGATATGGAAGAATATGAAGACGAAGTCGGATGGAAGTTCCCAGAGCCTCATTGCATTCTTTGTCAAAATGCTTTGGAAGATGCTGGACCTTTTGGAATAATCACTCATATCTCAAAGTCATCTGAATTAAGGACCGTCCCGTTCGATGATGACTATTGGTTTTTGAAAGCATTTTCAGACAATTACAATTTGGACATTGACGAAGAAGATACTGGCAATAATATATACACCAAGAATTGGCGCAAATATATGAACCAAGTAAGAGAAAATAATGTCATTGGCCCCGGGTTTTCGCAGCAGAAGAATATTGACAGTAAGTTGGTCTCACTGAGTTGTGGACATGGAATGCATTTCCAATGCTACTTGAATTATGTGAGCAGTAGCAGAAGCAGACTGAATCAAATAACAAGAAATACTCCAGAGAATATTGACCATAAGGAGTTCCTATGTCCGTTATGCAAGTCTATCAATTGTATGTTCATTCCAATTTTGTGGTCATCAAATAACAGGTCATTGAAATCGTTCTTATCACCTTCCCCTGAACTGAACCCATATAAGAATTTTGAGGAACTCCTGATTGAAAACGTTCAAAAACATGATTGGTATGATAGGTTTGTGGAAAATTCGAAAAACGATATCATAAATTGGTCTATTTTGACACCCAGTGCAATGGCTATGATTGATCTGACAGATTCTACTAATCTGGAGAGCTACAGAATATTGTTAACCAGCATGTTTCAAACATTATCGCTGCTAACTTTCCCCCAAACTATCAAAGCTGATTCGTCATACATCCTTGTTAACACCATCAAATCTACAGAGATCGGGCTTAGAGGTATTTCTTCAAATGGTGGATTGGTGATTAATCAATTGTCAAATAATGCATTGATAAATTTGAGAACATTGAATGAATTTCACAACACGAGTATTTACTCTAAGACAAAGTTATATGCCGATGTCTCTGATTCTTATATAAAGCTAATAGCTCAGTTGATGCTAGTTACTGGAGAGCAATTAAACCAATCAATAATAGAAAGGGATTTTTTTGAACTTTTGGTAACTTTATTTCCTTTACCAAGTGCAGGGTTCTCATTTAATTCAATATTGAAAGTATGTTTTGTCGGCCATATCATTCAGAATTTTCACTTGATATGTACTCAAGTGGCTAACCATGGTTATTTGCCACGATATAGGTATTCCGTTTATGATTTTCCTTCTTTTGAAGGAATTAAAGATGATGTCAGTAACATGTGTGGAACGTTGTTTAAAAGATTTCTTCAAGCTGAAGGAAAGACCAGGCTTCCAGAAAAATTTTCCATTAACGAAGTCAAATTTGGTCAAATTATCTTTTCTATGGTTGCTAAAGCTACAGTACCATTTTTAAGAAGAGCTGCCATCTTTGCATTTGTTTCGTGTGCAGACATTGAAGATATAGACATGAGTCAAATTGAGTCAAGTTACTTCGAAGCAGACAAACTTTGTAAGCTATTGAACATTGAAAGTATATCTCAGATCATTCATAATTTTTCCACAAGTGGTACTTATGAAAGTACGAAATTGGAGTCATTCTTAGCATATGAAGATATTGAAAGAAGGGAAAGTTCTACCCTGTCGTCATTAGTGTTTGCAGCTTCACATTTAGATCTTAAAGCATCGCTTGAGTATCCAGGAATCATAAAGCTTATTGATTTACCTGAAAGACTCGACTTCTTTTTCACTAAGTACTATTATCTGGATATTTATGATAACCCACATAGGTACATTGAGAATCCAGCGATATGTTTATTTTGTGGAGATGTTCTTGATATTCAAAAATCTGCTATAGGATGTTCAGAAGGACAATGCTCTACTCATTATTTGAAAGAATGTGCTAATAGTGTTGGGATATATTTGCTTCCAAAGGATCGCTGTTTATATATTATGCATAAAAATGGAGGATCCTTCTACAATGCTCCATTCTTGGACCAACATGGAGAGTTAGCTTCAGAATCAAAGCGTGGGAAAACTCTTCATTTAATGAAGCCAAGGTACAATGACTTTATCAGAAATGTTTGGCTACAGCATGATATTCCTAATTACATTGCACGTAAATTAGACAGTGCGATGGATGCTGGTGGATGGGATACTTTGTGAGAGAGAAGATGATAGAGAAGATACGACGAGAGACGAGTTATATGAGATAGTATCTACCAGAGTATTCAATTGGTTTTATATTACGGTGGAATTTATCTCCACTAGTCATTACGTACTATGTATTGAAAAAATCAACAAACTCTTGATCCTCACCATCTTCAGAATCCGAATTGTCGTTAAATTGTCGTTCAAAACCTTGCACGGATTCAGAACGACTAATCAAATTGTGGAGCCCTCCATTTAACCACAACTTGTTAAGATATTTGTATCGCAATTTATTCAAGGTAGCTTTACCAGCACCATTTGTTCTTACTTCACCATGTTTAGTTAAATATGGAGCAGGAATAAAAAAAAATACTGGACCGGAGGTTAATGTTAACAGGGTACAGATTTCTAAAATATTAACTCTTGGATGAAAGAAAACTCCAGAGTTTGGATCACATTTACGAGCATGGGAAACCAAAAAGAGTCGATCTCTCTTCAAAACTGCTCCACAGACTAAGCAAATGTTGAAATCATGAAGTGAAGTTTTGGGATTAGTTAAGCAAAGATTGAAATCCTTTGGTATATCTATTAGTTTAACCATACCTGGATAAGGAAGTTCCAATATACCCGAATCAAGATATTTGGGAATCTTAGCGTTAATGACAATATTAAATATTGAACTTTCAAATGCAAATTCGTTGTTATCTTGTTCATCTAAAGAGATGATTAAATCATTCAATCGACAAAGTCCTAATTTTTCACATAGAACGTCACTAGAGTTAGGATACTCTTGACTTAGGATATCATTTTCAAGATTTTCCAACTCAGGTATCGACTTGTAGAACTTATCATCTGTTGCTGATGAGGTTAATATATCTTTAAAGATTATTAATTGTCTTAAGAAAGGAAGCATACAAGTTTCAGTAGCATAATATAATCTCTTGATATGTTCTTCTTTTTCAAAACCTTCAGAAAGCTCAAAATACCGACCGAGTCTCCTCATACTTTCAACAGTGGATTGAGACAATTCTTTACCCTTCACGGGATATGATGAGCAGTATGATTCACCATGAACCTCTCTGTATAACAATGAATAAAGGGTAACGGTGAACAATTTAGTATACCCAAGTCTAGCTAAGGATAGGAATGATTCATCGGTCTGGAAGAACAACACAACAACTTCACTGAAGATACCAGACAAGCTTAAGGGTCTATCCCAGAACTTTTCAATTTTACTTTTGATGTTGGTAGTAGAAATGCGATCATAGATTGGTCCTTCATGGTGGTAGAAGATAAGTCTAGCCTGGATCAAACACTTTAGAAGCGAGATTGCTGATTGGGGCATTTCCACGAGAAAGTTGGAGTATCCTTCCTTGCCATCAATTCTACTGGTGATTTCATGCATACTGATTGTATCAGCAATGATGGAAGAAACAGTCTGAAGATTATTGAAGTAATAAGAGCCAGGTTCATTCAAGTATCTTATATTGAGTCCATTGCTTCTCAATATTCCCATGGTGTTAGAGACTTCAGATTCAACCAAATTCATGTTTCCATGGTCTTCGATTAGATGGTTAAGCAATTCGTGGCTCTTTTCGGTTCCACAATCCACAGTAATCTGATTATATCTTGAAAGCTTGGGACCCTTATTAAGGATTTCAACTGGAATTGCTCCTCCATTGGATGGAATCATACAACTAGGGATAATCAAATTATGGCGCACTCGACATAAGGGACAAGGTACGTGCTTGGTGACTATCTGTCGTTTGTATTGAGTATAACAAGAAATATGCATCCCATGTCCACAGGAAAATGCCACTTCTGACTTGATCGCCTTTCTAGATGCTGATAAGTTGTTCAGTTCTTCCAATTTATGATAACCTTCACCATAATCATTGACAGTTTGTCGTAAAGATTGATGATCCCAATCGTTGAATGCTGTCTTAACATGAGGTAAATAATTCAAAGGAAGTTCTCGGAATTCATAGTCACTGATAGTTGTGAATAAACCAAAAGTTTTCAGTTCTGATTCCTCTTCTCCACACAAAACACAAACTCGGGTGTCAATCTTTAAATCTTTATCTTTATCTTCTGATAAATTGTCATCATACTCTTTATTCTTATTTAAGAAATCTTGTCTCTGTTGAGCAAATTTTTGCATCACTTTGTTTTTACGTTTAAGGGCTAGTCTCTTCTTTCTATCCATGTCCGACTCGAAAGCTCCAGATTTTTTACTCAAGTAAGTGTCCACCAGATCATTTCCAAAGCTGTCCCTTAACAAATCAATGACGGATTTATCCTTTTTAACAAACAAATCCAACAAATGGTCAGCCTTTGAAACCACATACTTAGACATGGTGGACTGAACAATGGTCAATAAGAGATCCGGAATTGGAATATCAATGAAATTCTGAGATAAGTAGTCCTTTCCATGAATAAATTCATCGTCCAATATAATAGCATGAACCAAATGTAATAGTTGAGGTAAGTAAGTTTCATCACCATCATCAATAGATACTTGTAACAACTTGTAAATTAATTTGGTGAATTCCTTAATTTTGGTGAATGTTCCAACGTTGTTATTAACATATGGATTACTACAAACATTGAATTTTGGAGTTAACACCACTTCTCGTTCCGGAATATTCTTCATTTTCGATATTTCTCTGGTAGCAGATTCAAGAACTTCTTGAAAATCCTTAGCGTATAAACTTAAAGGGTCCAATAACTGATACATTTCAGGTTTCAAACGATACATACCTGAGCCAATAAGTCCAGTAGGAGCCTGATATTCAGCACAAGTTTCCAAATATTTGACAAATTTAGGATCATCAACTATAGACGATTGAATATCCCTTTGAAGTAATGTATAACGTTTAGGTTCATTGCATAAACTGTAACAAATTGATAACTTTGCTTTCAGAGCTTGAATGCTTGAGGACAACTTTTCACTATAATTTAATCTATCAGTCAAAAGATTATAAACAAATTTAACAAATTCTTCAATGATTGAACCAAATCGATCTTCATATACTGTGTGTCTATGGTCAACTTCATTTGAATACCAACTAGATAATTCCCATCTGTCCACTATATTATTAAACGTATCAAGAGGATCATCAACTAAGCAAGCAATTTGATTTAAATGCAAATCTCTGAAATACGATAAGTCGTTCATTAGTGACTCGCTATAAACACCAGCTTGTCTTGAAACAGAATAACCATTTCTGATCCAGAATCCGACTTTAACTTGCGAAGATAACACCAAACTTCTTAAGGAAAAGTCAGAAATGTACACGAATCGAACAGGAATCTGTTGAAGATACGACTGAAATGGTCTAAAACCTCCATATTGGATGGAATATGACAACCAAGAATTGATGGGATTGATGAAACTTACCAATTGTTTACTAACTTGGAAATTAACCGCCCCAGAAGGTTTAAATGATAACAAACCACGAGATTGTTGCTCACAGATAAACTTGGCAATACGATAACTGACAAAATAGGCAGCATTATCTTCCACAATCGAACTCAAATATTGGACAATGGAAAGAATTGGGACCGAATATTCAACATGAATAACAAAATCCAAAGCTTCATGTTCGATATGATCACCATACTTCCTTTCAATGGCCCAATAGCCCTGGAAATACCGCAACAAAAGGAAAAACATCACGATGTTGTCATCGGATAATATAATCCTCATGTTCCAGAGAGAGTATTTCTTTTCAACAATATAAGTAAGGTCTCTTATTCCTCTTAATATAGCTCTTCGAATCGATCTGGACTTGGGATTCTCAGTAGCGGTATTGACGAAAGTATTATAGTCTTGAACTGGGTTATAACTAGATGAATATAATTGGATTATATTGATAAGGGGCCCAAGAATGTTGGATACTCCTCCCAAAGAAGTATCCAGGATCATTTTTTGCACCGTTGCAGGACATGTGAGGATCTGAGTAGTTATATGATTCAGCAAATTTAGGTGATCCTCACGATCTGCCAATGCCATTGAAGTAATTAAATGAGGATACACCTGTATTAGTTGGTTACAAAATTCCGATTTGACATCTAAATCGGTCATCACTATGGGAGAAAGAAACTCAACCAATTTCTTTCTTGTAATCAGATCAAATCTGATTTCAAACAACATCAAGAATTGAATTCTAGAATTGAACATATCATCGAGATTTGGTGCGGTTTGCAACACTGAAGTAGGATTATGATTCCAATGTTTTCTGTCAGCCAGAAGCGATCCAGGCTTGACCTTTGTTAATGCAACGTTGGGGAACTTGTTCTCAATTGTTAGTCCACTCTCGAAGCATTCCTTCTCAAATTGCAGCAGTTCTTGAGAACAATTCAACATTTCAGAAGGGAAAACTCCCGAGAATTTGAAGTTTGGAGCCATCAATAATCTCTGCAAAAGAGATTTGCAAGTCTCATTAAACACGTAATTTCTACTGGTAGACGATGTTATCAACTCTAGCCAATCCAACATGTGAATAGCAATGACTTCTCGAGCGTAATCTCTCGCACTGGATATGGTGGCAACCAAACCTTCGGTTTCAAGAATGGTTTTAGGAGCAATTAATGATTCAAAAGTAGAACTTGAAATTAGGATATCACGGCCTTTGCAATCTATGGCAGAGGCGATCTTGTGAGCATTTTCAGAATTTATTCCAAGAGCTTTGGAAATGACTCGTTCTGTCTGTTCATAATTATGATGTTCATCATTCCAAAGAATGAGATGCCAAAGATCTTCCGAATTGACATCTGATACACCACCATATCTCTCGGTGGGCAACGAACTCAAATTGGAAAAGATTCTGGTTTTCACCGGTTCCTGTTTCAAAGTCTCATGGACCAACGGAAGCATATGGGTGGAGAAATTCATCACATCCAATATGTAATCAAGACAGAAGGTGATGGTTTTATTGATTGAATGTACGAAGTCCAGGGGAAGTTGAAGTTGAACCTTCTTGTGGTCCACTGAGCGCTTACGCTTGAGCAATTCAGCGACCACAGCAGACTGAGCATCACCAGAAACACCGCCAGAAGCACCACCAGAAACACCGCCAGAAGCACCACCAGAAGCACCACCAGAACCAGAACCGACGGAAACAGGCTCTCTGAGTCCACACTTGCAATTCAACTTCTTCACAAACGCTTCGGGATCCCCACAATCGCAGATACCTCCATAGTTGGCCTCCACTATATGGACACTAACGTTGTGATCAAGGTGATCTTCCGGGTTGTAGCAGTACATACAGAGAACACAAGTATCATCAAAGCCACATTCCTTACATTTATACATTGGTTCGCCCCTTTTGAATGCTCTGGAGCAGGTTTTGTCCTTGGGATGAGCATAAGACGACGGAGATTTGTCATCAAGCTCGAAAGATATAAAGACTGGATGCTTAGGATCAATTTTATAACCTTCAAATTGTTCGATATCATACGCAGATAGATGAGGAAATATTCGACATAAATAGCCACCTTCATTGGTTACAGCGTAGAAGAGGGACATGTACACAGCTTCACCAGAAACTTCATAATCTGATCGAGCAGGAAGCTCTACAATGTATCGCTTGAGAGCATCTGAACCCATCGTACGAGAGTCTTGCTGTACTATCAATTGACCAAAAACTGATGCAATGCTTTCCAATGCCACACAACTATGGATTCAACAAGAAAGCAAAAAGAAACACCTCTTGCACGATAAATTCGACCTGGCAAGAGAGGAACATGGTGCCTCCTTTATCTAAAACGCAGAAGTCTACGAAATTGCAAAAGGATCCGGAGATGATTATCGCCTCCTGCATACAGACCGATTGCGATGCTAGGGAAGCGGTAAACTTAGGGGGAGAGTTTAGGGCACTCTGGAGCAGAAGATGGTGTATTTCCTGATAGTTTCGGGGGAGGGAGTTTCTTTTAGGGATTTAAGCAGTACATAGACCAGTTTCTTAGGTAGGGCAACTGTTAAAAATACCGATAAAGGAGTTTGGACGCTCCGCTGGCCGCTGCTCGCAGAGAGCCACTGCGTGGGGCTTGGCTCGCTGCGCTCCCATGAAATGGCCCTAGCGGAGCGGTCGAGTGGCACTAGATTTAGGGGCATCGAGACGCTCCGCTGGCCGCTGCTCGCGG